>VXAB01004361.1:418598-580412 GCA_013399175.1 Odontophorus gujanensis
GCCCGTTCCCACGGCCGGAGGAGGGCTCGGGCTCTTTCGGCTGTTGGAAACGCGCGGCGTTTTCGCTCTCCGCGCTCGGAGTTCCCTCGGGGTCGGGTTCGGGCTCTGCGGTGCCGAGTCACTGCGCTGCGGGCCCGGCCCGGGCTGCGGGGCGCCGGCCATGGGGGATGGGGCGGTGCGGGGCGGCGGTCGGTGCCGGCGGTGTCCCCCGTGGCCGCGGGGCGGGGGCCGGGACTCAGCGCTCGCGATAGGCACCGGCCGGGGAAGGGAGTTCAATTAAAAGAATAGTTTAATTAAAAAATAAAAAATCGCGATCCGCGCCCGATCGGGCGAGCTGAGGGCTGGGTCTTTGCGGGCGAGATGAGAGGTTCGTGTCTTCAACTGGCCTACAAAGTCCCAGTTCTCGGCTCCCAGGACCTGCCGGGCTCGCAGCGGGCGAAGACGGAGCGGTTGGGGCCGCCGCCCCCGGGACGCGGCGCTGCCCGGCCCGGCTCGGGGCCGCTCCGGCCGCTGCCTTCCCCTTCCCGGCTCCCGAGGGCCGTAGCGAGCGGACAGAGCCGGTTCACCGCGAAGCGTAAGTGCGTCGCGTCCCCGACAGCGCCGGGAGGGCCGCGGCCGCGCGCGTCGGATCGGTGCCGTCGGTGCGGTGCGGTGCGGGGCCGCTCCTGCGGGCGTGCGGCCTTCCTCGCCGCTTTCGCTTTCAGAAAACGCATCTGTTTTCTTTTTTATCGCCTCTCTTCGTTTTCTTTTTTTTTTTTTCCTTTTTTTCCCTTTTTCACAGACCCGGTCACACTTGCAGCGAGCGGCCCCTGCTCCCGCTGCTTCTCGTGTTTCTGTCGCTGCTTTTTCCCCTCGCCCTTCGGACGCTCCTCGTTAGCTGTTTTTGATTCTGATTCTGCACGCTGCAGTTCTGTGCACGTTGGTTTGTGCCCCTCTTTGGGCACAGTACACATGTCACGCCGTGCGTGGAGATGGCTGTTTGTCATTTAGATGCATTTATCCCTTCCTTCTGGACTATGCTATGTTGAATTTTAGGTTTTTAGATTTTGGGGCTCCTCATCATTTTTTTGCTTGTGATTGATGTCTTTCCTTCTCTCTTGTCGAATTGAGAACAGTGATCTAGAATAAGGAGAAAGGCCATCGGGCCGCAGCGTTCTCGTGGCCACGTTCTATAGGAGTGAATGGAAAATGGGGTGGCTCAGAAAACTCACAGGAAGGTTTCAGACTGAGTTATTCCTTTGCTGTAGCACTGTACCCAGTGTGCACGCGGGCACCTACATGCTCCACAAAACTTTCATGCTCAAACCCCATGAGGGTTTTGCAAACAAAACCCGTTTTCAGTGCCACGTTGTGTACGCTTTACCATAAAGATATTCACTGTGTGTTTTACAGTCAGTAACAATTAGTGAATGGCATTACAGGCCACTGCTTAATTCTTTTTCTCCTTCACTCAATCCTCTGCACCCAGCACTCGTGCTCAGTGCAGCACAACGTGTATTAATAGCTGTCCCTCTGACATGTGTGTGTGTGTCCAGGGGTTGTTCTGTGCACGGTGCTTTGTTGGCTGTGGGCACAGGGAGCTGGGCTGCGTTGGGCCCGCTCTCCTTGGAAACCCATTGGTGCTGCTTGGGAGCTTTCTCCGAGCCCAGAATTTAAAGGAATTTGGTTTTGCACGTTTCTTTTCCCTGTAACGCCCTTTTATTTTTTTTTCCGGAGAACTCTGCCTAGCAGCCACAAAAAGGAAAAGTATGTGAAAGTATGGAGTAAAGGAGGAAAGACTGTTACCCTTTTTGGAGAGGACGCTGCTAGGGAGCGCTCTGCCGGCCTGCTCCGAGCCCTTCCTCCCCGCGGGGCTTCAGCTCTTCACGAAATTAATCTGCAGTGAAATCACAGAAATCTGATTCTAATCATCCGCCCCTGGAACAAGAGGAGCTCCGGGACGGCAAGCATAGTGTAAAAATACTTTAAGCATGCAGAGCCGTATCATTAACATTAAAACCTGATGGTGTGAAAGGGAGGAGCGCGGGGTCGGGTTCTGTGCCTCTTTAGCACTCTCCATGCAACTTCTTGTGCAGCTTCTCAGGTATCGCTGGCGAGCAGCGATTGCTGCTGCAGTGCTTTGTGTTCTGCTCGGTCTGTGGAGCTGGTGGGCTGAACCAGGCTTTTCTCTTTCATAGGAGACTCTCTTAATTGTGGTTTGCTTTGTAAAGCCGGGTAAACTGCTGGGTTTAGCTTTCGCCAGATTTAGCATAATCTGGATTTTTTTTTTTTTTTCCCCCAGCAGTAATTGTTTTCTTCCTGAGTTTAAGCAACTCCGGCAAAGTTCGGCCCCCAGAGCCCTGTGCAGCACAGCATTACAGGAGGTGCTGTCTTTTGATCTGGGTCCTTCAGTCAAAGCTTGGTGCTTGTAGAGCTCAGCATCTTGCCAACATCGGGATGAGTTAGATCTCCTCGTTTGAGCTCCTGCCTCCTCGGTCACTTCTGCAAATCTTTTATTTTTGTAATGGCATTTGCCGAGGTGAAAGGACACGTTTTTGTCCAGGCAGTGTTCACCCATTTGAGCTGACATGGATGCAGTTGTTCACTGCTGACTGATGGATTTTCTGATGCTAAAAATGTATTTTTTCTCCATTCATTTGCACTGCTAGCACTATCAGTGTCTCACTGATAAGTGCTCCCCAACTTCTGTTGTGTGCCACCGACGTATTCCTCAGCATCTGTTTTACACTGTTGAGTTTAAACATTCTGAATCCAAGTTCAGGCTGGAGGAGAGCGTTTGCTCGTGCCCCAAATGACTTTTTGTGGGTCAGATTACAAAGCAAAAATATTTTATTTTACATAATATTGCTCCAAAGGCTGAGCTGGGGGTAGGCCATGCTTCTGCACTTTCCAAATGCACAATAAGATGGTTGGAGCTTCTGCTGCAAGTTGTGGACGAGCTCTTAAATTACTGCTTTTAGCTCTGGAGCTTTCAATAATGTGCTTTGCTGTCTGGGATGCAGGCTCTATTAGTTCCCCCCCCACACCGCAGTTAATAATGGGGCTTTGTTTTATTTTCACCTCTAAACTTTATGCCTCTCTTGCTAATGTTTCTGTGTGTACAAATGTGCTTTCTTCATCCGTCAGACTTGGCAATACTTAAGCCACAATGAACTAGTTTTGGGCAGTACAGCAAGGCTCTCTATTTATCAGGGCCTTTCTGGGGAAGTTTATTACACTGCAAGAGTGACATTTTCAGCCTGCTGAAAGAGTTGGTAAATATTTGGCAAGTCCTACTCCTTCAACAAAAAAAGGGGCCATATTTTATCTGTGATAAGGCCTGAAAGAAAACTATCTAGGCATTAAGGGCCTGAGTTGTTGGGCAGAGGGGTGGGGTTCGTGCAGGATATTCTTTGAATTGGACCAGGAGAAGTCAAATGTTTGCCTGCAATTTAGGAACCGCTGGTCCTCTATGTTTGCAAATAGAGACCTTCAAGCCAGGGTTGTATTTGGAGTTGCAGAAGGGCACTGAGTATGGCAAGTGCAGGATCTGCGTTGCAGGTTTCTGTGATCGAGGAGGGAAGGTTTGACTGGGGCTGTGCCTGCTGTCAGCCCTGCTGCTCAGTCTGACCTTTCACAGAAGCCTGGATATGTATTACAGCGCTGTGCTCTGGGTGTGCAGACTTCTGTAGGACCGAAGCACCCAGCTCACAGACCTCTCCTTTCCCCGTTCTCAGCACCATCCTCAGATGGTGAGAGCTGTGCCAGCCCTGCTGGCCTGCTTGAGAAGAGCCTTCCAGCTCCTGCTGGCTTCATCACTTTCCCTCCTGGGGACTTAGTGATGTCCCAAAGGGGAGAGAAGAGGCAGGAGTGCCTCCAGGGGCTGCAGGACACAGCTTTCTGAGACTTCAGCTGCTTCCTGCGTGCCATCCCTGTAAGGGACAGAGATGGGTGACGTCTGCTCAGTGCTGTCTCCCTTTGCCAGCTGTTATTTTTGCTTGGTAGAGGAGTTTCACCTTTCTGCCAGGGTTCAGTTGCTTTGGGAGAGGGAGTGAAAAGAGCGTGTGTGCACGTGGTGGTACTGATAGGGGGATTACAGCTGCTCGGATCCCAGGGAGGGGAATGTGTGATGTGGGACTGGAGACCTGTCCTCGCTGAGGGCACAGCAGCTCTTTGAAATCCCGTCACCAGTCTGTGTGTTTGTATGAATAAGAGCCAGCAACAGTGTGAAAAAGGAATCGCGAGGCTGCAAACTGTAGGAAAAGAGCCAGGGGTGATGCTGCTCCAGCAACAGCTTCTGCTTCCCTGCCTACCCCGTGGCCTAGCAGTTAATGGCATATTGCTTTAGCACTGAGTAATCAAAATATTTCCGAGGCATTGCTTAGTAGCTATGGATTTGTATAGGTTTCCTGGATGCTACGTGGATCCTGGTGGCCTATCAGCTCAGGAGGGTTAGGTTGTTGGTTTTTTCCCATCCATGGCAGCAGTGGACCTTTGTTCTTCCTCTCTTCAGACAGAAAGCTTTTCCCAGTGTCCTGCGAGTCCACGTGTGTGGGTGGTGTTCTCGCATCGTGCAGGATTGGAATATTTTTCCAGTGCAGATTAGTGACACTACTGACAGGTCTGGGATTGGAGTCTTGACCACGCTGTCATTCATGAATATCACCTTAACTGTGTGACATCCCACCTGACCAAGGTCCTGGAGCCTTGCTCGTGCAGCTGTGTGCCTCTGCAGCCTGGCAGCCCATGGCACACTGCTGTCTGTCCTCACTTCTCCCACTGGCTGAGGTCTCCATGCAGTGCAGTGGTGGCACGCTGCTTCTTGACGTTGTTTCCAATATCTGAGCGCGCTTTACATTTTTTTGCAGTTGTAGGGATGGAATTTCCTCGAGCTGTAAAATCAGGAAGCAGATTTCATTCAGCTCTCTCTCTCTCTGCATGGTAACTTGTAAAATACTGTGAGAAATGGGGTTTAAAACGTGAAAATTAAATTCAACCGGCAGCTTGCAGGAACTGAGCGAGGCTGTCCCAGCAGCCGGCTGAAGTCAGCCGTGCTTTTATGCTTCTGGGGAGAAATGTTAATGTGGAGCACAGGGCTCGGCGTGCCCTGCTGCCAGGAAGGTTATGTTCCCATACGCCAGAGCAGGAGTTTAAGAAATAAAATCCAGAAGCTATTTGACGCTCGGCTTCGTGACGGAGCGCTGACCAGGCCGGGTTAGGCCGAGCGGCCGTGGCTGAGACATCTGGAATAATATCACGTTTCCCCAAAACGGAATTCTCTTTAAGAGCTGCAACCATTGCTGATATTTGAGAGGGTGGAGCTAGCAGCAACCTACCAGTGCTGGAAAATGAATTAGGAGGTGATGGAGTGAAATACTGAGAGCTGGGCAGGAATTCGTTGTGATTACGAGATGAGCAAGTTCGGGGCAGTGGGACTGGGTGGGCACTCAGCACTGCAGGACAGGTTGTGGGGAACTGATCTGCGAGCTTGGAGCCAGAGTCTGCGTGGAAAGAGAGTTGGTTTCGTAAGGAAGCATTCAAATGTAGTTCAGCTTATACAGGCTGGGTTTAAAACTGTTTGTGCTACTTTGTTGTTCTGTCAGAGACCCGGTTTCCTCCGCTGGTGGGTGTGTTCTACACTTGAAGGGTACTAAAGAAGTGGATTTGAAGTCTCAGTTGCATTTAAATAGCTTTTAATTGCAAAATCTGATTTGACTGCAGCGATATTTTGTATAATTGTGACTTCATTTGTTAATTTTGAAGGAAATATTTCTGTAGGAGGAGAATATTCCTATGCAAATACAGCTGTTGTGCAGAGCAAGAGGCAGCGAGGAGCTCAGTCACGACCGAGCTTGCCCGTTTCAGCTTCATTTACCTTTGACCATAAAACCAAACAAATAATGCAGTGACTGAAAAAATCTAATCAGATATTTAGGGCATATGGGGTTTTTTCTTTCAGTGTTGTGGATTATTCAGCAATACAGTTATTTTCATATATTATGAGTGTCTGTTTCACAAGCTCTTCCCGCGTGAGCTGCGACGCTGAGATGAGAGCTGTGTTAAATTTAGCTCCATCCTGCACTCACTTCATTGGGAGAGTTTGGTTCGCATGTAGCATATTTCAGCTGGTTCAGTATCCCCTTGGGGAGTAAATCGCCGTCTGAATGAGAACATTCACACACACTGATGGCATTAATGCTGTGTGCCATTGGAGGCTCTGCATGCATTCAGACTTTAAAAGTGGCACTATCTCTGCTCCCCTCCCTGGGCTCTTAGTTTCTGTAACCGACCATTAAGAGCAGTGAGACACAATGACAGAATGCTTTTTCTGTGTCTTCCTAACTTCTTCCTGAAGTAAGAAGCTTCTCCCTTTGAGATTTCCACCGGAGCAAGCTCTTCACCCCCACTCCCTCCATACGTGGCCCATGTGAGTAACTGCACTTGTATAACTAGTTGTCTCACATGCCCCATATAAAAGTGTACGAACTCCAAAGAGTAAGGAAAATGCTTAAGAGCCAGTTTGGGGTGTTACATAATAGTTGTTACATAAAGTTTTGGATGTCTTTATAGTTGAAGACATTACTGCCTTAAAAAAAAAAAAAAGAAAAGAAACCCACAAACTGTAGTTTCACTTCAAAACATCTGATGGGAATTGAAACTTAAAATACAAATTGGGACTGTAGGTTGTCTGTGTCGCACAATGAGTGCACAGCTCTCTGAAGGCACAGCAGGAATGCCTGCTGCTACCTGAGGGTCTGTTTACTCGAGCTCTTCTGCCTGAGTAAACCTGTATGTGGAAGGAAATACCTGAGCTTGGATGAAAGAAATGGAATATATCCCATTCCAGCTTCCAGGAAAGATCTCCCACCAGAATGACTTCTAGTCAATCAAGGTACGGCCAAATACTTGGGTTTTTTTAAGTGAAATTCCCTTCAGCTTCACTGTTCTAGGCATGGCTTTGAGTGTAAGCAGCACTGCTGAGCTATTACCTGATGGCCAGGAAGGAAAAGAGCTGACAGTAAAAGTGAGCTCATTGACACGGTGTCTGAGCTGACAGCTGATGAAGAGCAGCAGGGAGCGGTCAGTGGGAGGCACTGGGTTTCCACGCTCAGCACGTTGCTGCCAGCCAGTCCCAGTGCCCCACTTGTGATCTGTGACATCCCTCAGTCTGTCAGGGCCTAAGAGAAAATGCCAACCTCAGTCTGTCCACAGAAAGGACACTAAAACTTGTGTGTTTGAAGCTGCTCCTCCAGCAAGGCTGGTGGCAGTCAGCTGGACCAGAGCGAAACGGTGCGGTTCTGCTTTTCTGGATGTTGCTGGGACTTTCAAGTCTGTGGCAAGTGAATTTGGGTTTCTTTAACCTGTTCTTATGGCTCTAAAGTATCAGCCACGTTAAGAACATGAGCTCAACTGTGTATTGCCAAGTCCTGTCGAGTTGAATTAAGGGAATGGAGCAAATGAGGAGGAAGGTCCTGATCCTGCTCTGAGGAGGCTTCTGCAAACACAGGGTTGGACTCAAAACCAGAGAGCATTCCCAGCGTACCTAGCAGTCTGTAGGAAAGCATTCTGAAGTTAGCACTGTGAAGTAAAGCTGAAATGAGAGGACAGGTTGTGTAAATTCTCCCAGGGCAGCGTTACAGCTAAGCAGGGGGATTCCCTAATGATGCACTTTCTCCCCCCTGTGGAAGACATGGCTGCACGTCGTACCATGACCAGCATGGGAAGCAGAGAGCCACACGGACTGAGGAAATGAGGTCACTGTATGGATGCTACGAGAAGAGCACCGGGCTCAGTGAGCTCTCTCTCTGAGGAATGGTTTTCTTTCCTCTGGCATGCCCTGGGAACCAAAACGAGCACTTTTTGTGAATGTACTGGCAACAAGCAAGGTGTGATGGGGTTAGTTAGGGGGAGGGGCCAAAACAGATATCAACTCGTGTCTGTTCTCTTTCTCAAAGGAGACCTCCTTTAGAGACAAGTGCTTCTTCTCTTGTAATCAAACCTCATGCACTCTCCATTGCTGGTTGGAAGTTGATTTGCACGTGCTGTGCTTTAATTGGAACCTCCTGGCTCATCAGTGTTAAATGGTTTGACTGGGTGAACGTGGGCATGGTGCTCCTTGCTGCTGGCACTCACAGCTGCCTCGGGAAGCAGCTCTTGTGTGTGCCTCAGGAGGAGGAGCTGCCTGCTCCTCTGATAGCTCCTCCCTGGGGACCGCAGTCAGTCTGACCTTCCTGATGTTGTTACAGATAGGAATAAGCCTTTGCTCGGAAGGTGGACAAGTGCAGTGAGAAAAATGGCCAGGATCATGTACTGCAGCTGATGAAATGTGAGTCAACGTGACCACCCATAGCTGGTGTGCGTTTTATGGTTGAGTTCTTCCATGAGATGAGCAGTGCAGTAGTTTTAATAACGTGCTTTGTATTTCTTTTTGAGGACTTCGTATGCTCCTCAGACTTAAAATATGATAGAATCATTGTGGTTGGAAAAGATGCCCAAGACCATCTAGTCCAACCGAATAAATGAAGGTATGCTACTACCTGAAGCCCTACTGAAGCCCAGAACTTGAAAAATGCTTGTGAGTGATAATAATTGCCTCATGTTTTAATGCTAATAAATAATATCCATACTGTTGTAATACCCATAATCGGTACTGGGGAGGGCGTGGGCAGAATGGCAACAAAAATTGTAATTAAAAAAAAAAAAATAGTCTGAAATCAGTTTGAATGAATTCTTGAGAGTATACAAACACGGGAATATTCTTCCGACCCTTCCACTTATTGAGCCCCAGAGAACTGGAAGATGGGGAGCATACAGTACCAGTTAGATCCACTTCAGGCTCCAGGTCAGCAGCATGCTTAAGCACTTGCTTAACTTTGAGCATATGATTAATCACATCCTTGGTCCACGGTGTAATTAAATGTGTGTTTAAGTGCTTTGTACAACGCAGTACCAGCCCGCAGGCGTACTCTGCATATTGGTGTGCCTGAGAAAGTGGTGAATCAGAAAGTGATTTTTGGCTGGAGTTTGGAAACCAGCTTGAAAGGGCTGGTTAGGCACCCAGGTCTCATATTTGAATAGCTATGGAAAAGCTAGTCTTGTTGGCAGAGCAGTGTAAGTAGCAAGGTGTGGCCATTTATTTTATGGTAATACCCTAGTTTTGTTTAAAGTGAAGTTATTTAAAAATCCCTTTTGCTTAGGAATTTCCTGCTGTTCTCCTGTAACGCTTCGCTTTCCTTAATGTCAGCCAGACTTGATTCTGTTCCAGCAAAGCCAAGCTTGCCTGGCTGCTTATCTCCTAACTTACTGGTCAAAGTGCAGGTAGATTCCAAACTGGAGGCAGCGCCGTGGGTCAGTGACCACAGCACGCCCACCTCTCCTGTAGATGATCAGTCCGGGTGCAGATCTGCAGTAATGCCTTCAGCTGGGACCCAGCAGGTACCTGTGCAGTGCTGCATGGTGGTACCCATGGGCCACTGAGCAGCTGATGGCCCCGTGCTCGGCGTGGTCCTGGGCAGAGCTTTGGCCTGAGACTTGTCCAGCCAGCCCTGGATATGGTGTGAAAGTCCATGTGGGCCAGGGGCCATTATTAACAGGCTGTTTGGATGTGGCTGCCCTGTGCTGGTGGCTGGGTGACTTCAGGCTGGACTGGCTGGCCCCTGTGCTGTTTAATTTACTAGCAGTCATGTAACCTCTTCTAGCCAGAGCTCCTCCCCTGGAGTTTTTCCCTAGCGTTCTCCCTTCCTGTCCCTTTCCTTGTGCCAACCATTAATGCATTAGCCTTCACACCAGTAGCTCCTTCTCCGTTGCTCTGGGATTGTTTTGCCAACACGTTCGTTTGACCATGCAATTTGAGCGGGCACTGCTGTCATCCTCTTCTGTGCCAGGCTGTGCTGGATAATGGTCTCTTGCTGCTTGGGGTGGGTATAAAACGGAGCTTCTAGAAGATGTTTTGGTGACTAATTGTTCTATTTTATATATTTAAAGTCAGTAAGGTGCTTTAATTTCCTTGTTCTGGGAGGTCTCTGCATTTAAATGCTAGTGAGGTCATGGTAATGAGGCAAGTCAGTGCAGTATTAAATGCTACTATCTGAACTATTGGCTCCTCTGTTGCTGAATGGTGGGAGGGTAGTTTTCCAAGTAGGCTCCATGGAAACTCTGTGTAATGTGTTTAATTATCCAACGTTGTCATTTTCAAAGGGACCAGTCAAGATTAACAGGGCCTAAATGTACCATCCCCTAAAAATAACTCTGGCTTTCCAGCTCCTGCTGATGGTGGCAGGGGTGCAGAAATGATGCTCCAAACGAAAGAACTCAAAGGAAAGGAAGTGTAAAATGCCTGTGGCCAAGAGCATCCCTTGTCAGCTGTAGGAGGTGGGTGCTCCTCCACCAGCACTCGGGTGTGTGTTCATTGGAGTGTCCCAGCACAGTGAGGATGGAGAGCTTGGTGCTCTGAGTGCTGCTCTGAGCACTGAAGACAGCAGCAATTGGTATGTCTTCTATAGCTGGCGAAGTGAGAGACTTCCTGACTATCTCATGTGTGTATTTTTGTTTTCTTTTGGGTGAGAGAACCAGTGAACCTGGGTAGCGTGGTGACTTCTAGAGTGTGCTTGGGCTTGCACGAAGGACAGCCCGATCAGAGTCAGTGTGTGGTGGCAGGACACAAAGCTAATTAATGCCCTGTGAGTAATTTATTCGTGGCTGAAGGCATTTCCCAAATGCCAGGTGCAGTTGTGCTGTGCCGCACTCGGGACAGCTCTTGTTTGGCACAGCCTGGACCACGTTTAGGCATGCATTTGTTCTCGTGCATTGCAGTTAACATTTTCTTGGGGACCTCTTGTGATTTTCAAGATGACGATGATCAGCCCAGTCTTGGTTTTGAAAGAAAAATCTGAGAAGTGCTTCTTTCCAGAAGAGTAAATCCCATAAATAGCTGGATTCTGGAAGCCTGCTTTGCCAGTATTTCTCCACAGCAGCTCGTTCATTTCAGGGCTGTGTTGCTAAGGGTTATTTTCTTGGTGCTGTGTCCTCTGGCTCGCTCACCTGGAGCCAGCCCCAGTTGTGGGAAAGCAGAGTGCACGCGGGGTCCCCGAAGCACTGAGCAGCTCTGAAGGTGGTTCTTTGTCTTCAGCAGGCTACCTGGGTCAGCTCTGCAGCCAGCTGCAAGCAGAGGCTCTCTCCTGGGCAGAGCAGGATGGCAGCAGGCAGCTGCTGTCACAGGGACCAGAGTCTCTACTGTGAGCGGGTGGTACTCATTTGGTAATACCAGTCTATTCCAGCTGAGGCTCTACCCCTTTGTTTTGTGTATAGGACAATTTGTTTTCAATTTTTGCTTCTGAAATGAAACTGTCAAGATGAAATTCGCACTTAAAAAATGCAGGGAAACTGCCCTTTGTGTGTTTCAAACAATCCTCTTCTGTGACTAAAGTGGGAAGAATTTTAGAAACTGCTTTCACTTCCTACCTTTCGTTTCTTCTCATGCTGTTCTTGTGTTTTATGAATTTCAAATCTAACAGACCAAAAAGCTGTCAGTCCCAAATCCTCCCCCTGACCTCAGTGACTTGTGCTCTGATGATGAAGTCTGGCTGTGCCTCCTGCAGCCATAGGAGCCAGGAGCAGCATGTCCCTGTGTGGCACACACAGCCGTGTGCTGCCTTTCCAATTCAAGAAGGAACACGTAAATCCTCTATGGAGGGGGGTTCCCTGGGGCAGGATACCTCTGTCCTCCAGGAGTCTGCCAGTGCAAGTAAAACAGCATCAGGGTGAGAGCCTGACCAGGCTGAAATCTGCATTGAGTCCAGCTGCCTGCTGTACTCTGCTTGGTGTGCCTGTGCTGGGCCCAGGTGCTGGGGGGATCCGTGCAGGCCTGCAAGGTCTCACTGGGTTGGCCCCTGAGTCAGCACAGCAGCAGTGCTGCAGGGACACAGTCCTTACCTGGGGCTCCTTCCAACCACAAAGAACTGTCTGTTGTCATTCCAAGAGGAAAAAGAAAAAAAGAACTTTTTGAAATAATAACAGCATGCATCTCATTTTAATTTTAGTCCTAGAAACTACTTGATGCTCATTACAAAGGAATTGATTCCTTAAATGAATGAAGCAGCAGAGCTGCTTTCAGTGTGGGACTGCTGACGCTCTGACTCATGCTTTGCATCTCACAGGATCTGGCTTTTATGCTTCATTTAGGACACCAACGTCATCAGCATTCAGAGGGCTCCTGCTTTTTTATTTTATTTTATTATGATACTGCTGTTACAGTGTTTTTTGTTTTTTTTTTTTTTAAAGATGCAAATAATATTTGGATCAGAATCACAGCTCATGTTTTATTACCAAATCAGGGCATAACAGTTGCTTTCATTTGACTTTGAAGCATTAGAAGAAATTCTAAATGAAAATGAGGTGTGGCTTTGTACAGCGATGAGAGGGGCTGAGGAATTGCTGGATCCAGGCTGCCACGGAGTGTCATTCACTCAGGAGAGGTGAGGACATTCGTCCTGTGCTGCATGTTGGCCTGGACCCTCAGCTGCCCCAATCCTCAGCGTTCCCATTGCGTGCGGAGCAGCTGTGCCGTGTCCCTGGAGATGGCATGTCTGAACAGCAGCGTATGCAAACACGATGCAGCTCTGCACGGCTGGATGTGGCAGCTCGGCCCCATTGTTCTGGAGCTGGATGTGACACAGCGGCGTGCAAGTGAGTCCTGCAGAGCTCCTGGGCCTGCCCAGGAGAGGGGCACCCGAGCTGTGTGAGATCGCTGCTCGGAGTGCACCTCGCGGGGTTTCAGAGTCAGTGTTGTAGCTTGTGACTGCTGGGAATGGGGAACAGTGTCCTTTGTTGAGGGGGATAGCACTTTTAATGCAAAGGGGGGAGAAAAAAAGTAGTGCTGTGAGTCCTCGTGGTTCCCTGGTCAACTGCAAATGCTCTGGGAGCCCTGGAGCAGCTCCCAAAGCCCTGTCCCCATGGGCAGCAGTGTTGCCCAGCTCACAGGGCTTTCCATGGCACACGTGGGGACAGTGTGCCCATCCAGCACCCCATGGTGAGCCCAGGGGCAGGGCAGGAGCACACGTGGGAATCTGCCTATGGATTCTGTTAAGTCCGCCACTATCAAAATTCAAATTACCAACGAGGTAAAAGAAGAGTGCTACTCCTTGCCCTACAAACAAGCTGGGCTGGGCTGGGAATTCCAAGAGGATTTGTAAATGAGGACTGAAAATTCCCAGCCAACGACTTGGCACCATTTTAGTAGGAAACGTGTAGCTCTTAAAAATCACATAAACTGAAAGCAATTGAGAAATCAGTGGCAATTACCTAACTGAACTCCCAGCTTAATTAATAAATGAAGAACAACTGCTCGTGCTCCCACCATCACTGCACGCACACCAGGTGCTGCTGCCACTGGGCTCCCTGTGCTCACTGGACAAAGTGCAGTGCTGTGAGTGCTGATGCCACGTGTGCTCGCAGGATTCATTCTGCCCCGGTGATCTGGGGGTGTTTGAGGGTTGCTTACAGTGAGATATGCTTTGTTTGATGGCATTTCTGCCGAGTGACAGACGAGCCATCTGGCGTTGTGCTGAAGTGCAGCGCAGCGTTTGCTCAGGAGGGAGCCTGCAGCGATGACAAAGCAGTTCCACACCTCTGCTGCCTGTGTCACAGCTGCTCAGCACGGCCGGGCTGCTGCTGGCAAATCAGCAAAGCCAGCATGAGACAGCAGAGCCGTGCTGGAGCAAAAGGAGCCCGGCAGACCTCTGCCCTCCTAGGGACGTGGAGGGGACTGAGCGGCAGCAAGAAAAATGAGGGACTTTCAGGGGCAGCTGTGTTTTACTAACCCAGTCATAATGCCCCTAAAAATCCTTATTGTTCTTGCAATGGTCAACTGTGACCTCCGGCACGGGGAGGCCTGGAAGGTAAGCACGAGTGCTGGGCGCAGAGCGAGCACGGTAGGGCTGGTCTGCCTTGGGAAGGCTTGCTTGCAAGCTGGAGTGGTGTTACAGGCTGGGGAAAGAGATTCTGCTGGAGTGGATTGGAAAAGCTTCACTGTTAATTGGGGTACGGAGAGTGCGTTGTTGCATGAAGCTCAGGGCATGAGGACTGGAGCACAAAGTGGGAGAAATGAAAGAAACCAAGAACTTTCCCCCTGTGCTGTTATCTGACTCGCATTTCTGCCCATCAGAGCAAAGTGCAGCCAGGGATGTTCCCAAATAAACCTCAGAGAAACAACCCCTGTCCACAGCACTCCAGCAGGAGCAGCGCTGCTTAATTGCAAGGGAGCAGGGCACCCCGAGCCACAGAGGTTTAGGGGTCCTTTACTTAGCATTAGGTTATTCCACTGGTTGCAGGACAGTCATGGGACGTGGGAACGTGACCATGCAGCATCACCAGCGTGCCTGGGCAGCAGGGAGCACCGGCTGCTCGTGCCTGCCCATGTCACTGTGCCCCTCTTTCTGCACTGCTGCCTGCCTGCCAGCGTTCCTGCTTGTGTCCCTCCTTGTAACTTTGCTCCCTCAAATGATTTCAGCCAGAAGTGTTTAAAAAAACTGTTTTCTCAGATTCCAGGATAGTGATGTGTGCTATTGCATCTGCATTTCTTCTTTTTTTTCTTCTTTCAGTATTAAATTTATTCTTTTCATGTTTGGGAAAGTACTGCTGGTTTTAGACTTAATGCCGTTCACTGCATTGTGAACTGCCCTGTCCTTGCTAACTCCCTGCTTTATTCTTTCTGCTGAATCGCTCTCAGTCATCACAGATCTCTGCTCATTCTCATCACCTTTTCCTGAGCTTCATTCATTCCTGCTTAGGTCAGAGATGCAGTAATTGCACAGAGAGAAGCAGTCTGCTAAACAGAACTGTAACATTCAATTATCCGCCATCTTCACGCATCCTAACACCTTGTTTGCATTTCTGAGAGCTTGTATGTGTTAAGCTTTTATTTTCATTGAACTCTGCAACAATGTTCAAAGCTTTTCTCCTGTAATAACTCTACCTAGGGATAGGGGCTGTCAAATTAATCTGGCTCCACAACAGTAACTCTCCTTTTCCCAGAACCCAGTTGGTTTAGTTACCAAATTACCTTTTTGAAAAGGCTTTGTTTTTCAATTAATTGATATGTTTATCAATGAATTCTACTTTATAGGACGGTGCCTATAGATTAGAAATGCATTCTTATTTTTACTTTTTTTCCTCCTGTCTGCATGGGTTGCATAGACTTGCCTTTACACATCACTTACCTATTTTTAATTGGGCTGTGTGGCTCCGGAGCAAGCATTACTCATTTGTTATTTGTCATTCTCAGGAACATTTCAACTGCTTTTCTTAAAGCTGAATTCTGTGTAAAGGAGAAGTGACTAGAAACCCCAAACTGGGTTCCAGGTCTTGCTTAACTTTGTAAGGCACACTGACTTGCTGACATGACTCCAGTTAAGGTATGGTATGAATCAGGAGCTCTAACAGCCGCTGTGGAATGAGCGTGTTCACACAAAGTCATCCTGCAGCAGCTATTGCAGAATAGCCAACTGCTCTGTGTAAGCAAGCCCTAAAAGACAATCCTGGACCCAGCGACTGTGTGACGAGGTAAGAGAGAGGATGGGCACAAGAAAGGCACCCTCCTGCCAGCTAAGGACAGGCTGGGAGTGAGAACCTGTGCTGCTCAGGGCCACCTTGCAGGCCACTGCTTTTGGAGTGCTTTGGTGCAGGACTTTCTGCTTTGATGCCTTTGATTTCTGAGTCTGACCCATCATACGAAGCCACAGACCATTTCCTCATTTAGCCAATCCAGTGTCTTCACCTGATACCGAAACAAGATGGAAGGAACTGAATGTTTCCCCTGGGGAGATGTGTGGATGGAATTGATCTGCTTTTAATCCAATATCCACCCAACCAACTAAACAGAACCACCACCACCACCACTAACAAGCTGGAGAACAACAGCCTACTCTTAGTACTGAAAACAGGAAGATCCGGAATGGGTTTTTGTTTCTGTGTTATGATTTTTATCTTTGGCATTCACGTCCCACTCAAAGTAAGAATATTTATGTTAAAATAAACACATTTTTGCTTTGTAATAGTGGAATTAGCCTGCCCACCTTCTTCCTATCGCAGCTCTGCCCCATGAAGAGACCCCTTTGGATGGATGTGGAGGTCAGAGGAGCCCCTCTGGATGCAGGGGATGTGCACAGAGCAGTCCTGCAACTCGTCCTGAACCCGGTGCCTGGATGAATGGATCTTTTTCTCATGTGCTATGGGAACTCTGCCTATATAAAGGTCTGACAGACTCTTCCAGTGCTTTACAACCTTGTGTCTTCTACCTTCTGGTAAGCCACCATTTCCTGCTTATGCATTTCTGTGGAAGAAAGCCCTTCATATATGTGACTGCATGTGGTGAATAGGAGAGCAAGAAGAGTTGGTGTTATTTTTATCCTATCTGTTCTCAAAACAGCTCTCCCAGTCACACACCCCTCCAATAGCCTTTCAGAGTGGAGGGCAGGTGCAGAGCCCTATGGGGACACTTGGTACTGGGCCAGGGGCTGGCAGGCAGGGGGATCCTGCGTGCCCTGCAGGTGGGATCCTGCTCCATTTCACCACAGGAGATTCTGAGCAGACCCATTTCTCTGTGCCCAGGCCAAAACACTAAGAAAGATTTCAAGGACAAATGTAGCTGTTCCTTTTGAAACTTCACTGTCATTTAGCACCTCCACTCTGGCTTGGAGAATGCAGAAATTTCTAAAATAAATGTGTTTTGAAAAGTATGCACAGGCAATCATGTTTTTTTCAGTCAGTCTCAAGTGATGCCATCAGCTCTTCAGCACTGCCCTAGACTTCTTGAAGTTGCCATCCCTACCATATGCTAGGTAGTATGAACATTAAAATAGACCCTGCCAAAATAAAGCACCCCAGGACTCGCATGCAGCTAATTCTGCATGGATAGCAGAGGATGTACTAAGCTTGAGCCACCATTCACATTTCTTTGCACATCCTTTGAAAGCACACAGTGCCTACAGGAATTAGTATTGGTGTAACAGCCCACAGAGCAGCACAGGTTGCAGGGTGAGACTCTCCACAAGGAAAGGAAAAAATCAAGGCATCTGCACCAGCATCTTTCAAGCAGTGGTGTTCCAGGCTGCAAGGAGTCTCTGGCAGCAAAGAACTCTTTCTGAACTGCCCTGTGATATTATCCACTGCTTTCAGTGCACAACATCTGCCTGGAATAATTTCATGTGGTACATTCAGTCAAATAGAAACTGTATGTCAGCCACATGATCTGAATTAGACCAGTGCAGGAAATAACATTTTGCAGGCAAATTTGTTGCCTCCTTTCACTGGAGCCCTTTGGTACTTTGTTGCCTCCTTTCACTGGAGCCCTTTGGTACTTTGCTGTAGTTTTCGATGAATAGCTGTTTCATGGAGGAAATATGGTTATTAAGGCAAACTTTCTCCATTGTTTAAACAATTTTCAGCAAAACTGAAAAAATTCAAGCTGTCAAGCAACCTTTAGTTTTAGCAGATTACTTTTAAGCTTTGTCTTTTTAATTAGGCCAGTATTAATCAAGTTTAAGTGAGAGAACTGGCGGGACAGCCAGGGCAGCTTTCCTAAGAGCTGGACTCTCTTCTGGGGCACAGTTGGTATTGGTTGAGATTTGGTGCTCTATAAAGAGAAAAACAAAATAAAACGCCATCAAAATGAATAGGTGTCATGAGTCTCAAGCACACAAACCCTGTTGTAGGGTTGTGGGACTTGTCTACCTACCTTTCTGTGCAGCATCAAGTTTTAAGGCTTTCCTTTGGTGCCTTACATGCAACTTAAAAAAAAAAGTACATACTTTTTCCTGCCTGTTAAAGATACAAGAGAAAAAGATCCTCTGTTTGTCACTGTGCCTTTGAGCTGCCATGGTGTGACTACCCCTGAAGGGCTCCTTCATGACCAGTGCACCTGCTAAACATTACCTGCCAGGGTTTGATACCTACCAGCTTCACTGCTTCCTCTGTATGCAAAATCAGACTGCTGCTTTCTCTGGGCTCAAAAGGAATCTGTTCACAAAGAGTAAAAGCAAAGAATTCAGAGCTGTAGCAATCCAGTTCATAAATTAGGTAAGCCCAGGGAGATGGGAACACTGCATTTATTGGTCTGCAATTAAAGGAGGGCACTGAAGTTCCCTCTGAACACGTCAGACTCCTCAAGCTGTTCATCTGCCTCATGAGAGAAGCAAACTACACGACTTCACTGTGATCCTGAATCTGTGGCTGAGCAGTTTATTTTCCCCTTGAGCTTCCTGTGACTTCAGTGCAGCATTTTTGAAGGGAGAATTGGACAAAGATTTACGGGTTGCCACAGCCTGCAGTTTTCAAGCATACTGCTAGTTCACCCACTTCTCCCACAATGGACTGAGATGCCCTAATTATTGCCAACACATACAAGAAACATTTTTAATCCTTACATCATAAAGTGGAACAGAACTGGACTAACAATACAGCAGGGACCAAAGACATTTTCAGTACTCCAGTACACAGGACAGGGTTGGACCATCAGTCTGTAGGCAGAAGGGCTGTTACAGGTTCATACTGCACTAGGCAGTCTGATTTTTATATATTTTATATATATACATATATAGATAGATAGATCTTTTGGTCAGCACAGATGCTACCTGTAATACCAAGCTTTTGTTCCGTGATGGATGAGAAGCAAATACACAGATTCCAGTGCTTGTACTTCCGAGTTGTTATGGCTTGCTCTTAAATGGGGAAAGGAAGCCAAAGGAAATCATGTGCATTGGAGTCAAATACCATTTTTAGGAGTGGGAACTGCATGGGTATTTCACCAGTGATTAAAATAGCCAGGGACCAGGGCACACTAATGATTAATGATCTCCTTCTGTGGGCCGAGGACACGTCCTACAGAATCTAGCCCTCCTGACAGTCATGAAGTACAGTTTGGCGGAGCACATTTCAAAGGCATGAGGAAAAATTGGTTAGTTAGCTTTCTTTTTTTAATGTTGTGGATCTGCTGTGTCATCTGGCTTGAATTATTAGCCCCTACTTTGGAAGCTTTGTACATGGAAGTAGCCCTAAGCCAAACTTTTTTGTTTTCCTTACCTCATTCACCTTCTGTGACCGTGCCACTTCCTAAAACCCCGCCACGTGCTGACCACACCACATTAGAAAATGTGCATGCTGAGAGTACGTGCACCCTCTCCCCATTCCCACCCCTGGCCCTGCACAAGGTGATTAATGCTTTACAGAAATGTGTTGTTTTCAGGACTCACCCTTGAGCATCTCAGTGGCCCAGTAGGGTTTTCTGCTCCAGGAAGGAGGCCAAGCAAGAAGCTGAGTGATCCCCATTAACTTCCCTGTTCCAGCATCATGCAGACACCACTGATTTGCTCATTAGGGATATTGTTTTTCCTGCAAAATAACAACAGTACAAGGCATTACTACAAGGAAAATCCCCCTTTGCGTGAGGAACTTCTGGGAGTTCCTCTTTTTTTTTCTTTTATTCCAGCTGTAGAGTAGGGTGAAAACTATCAGCTATAAAAATATTATAGTCTATGCTGTTAAACAAATCATCATTTGTCAACAGGTAGCTGAATCATATCCAATTCTACTGAGAGTCAAAACTGATCTTTTTTCCCAGTGCTATAGTAACAGCTGGCAGAAAACTGGCAAGCAAGGCTGTGCTGGGCTGGGCTGATGAATAAACCAATGAAGCTCAGCACACGAGACACAATATCTCACAGAGAGACTGCAGCTCATGCTGGAATGTGTTGAACAAATGCTTGTTAATAGTCAGCACACAGGCAGAGAGTTGTTTTATGAAAAGGTGCTAGAAAAATGTTACTTGAATAAGACACAGCTTTCCTAGGGTTATCAAAAGAACCAGACTGGTTTAGGTCTCAGAGTACTGAAGCACAGCAGCAAGCCAGCAAATATTAGCATTTCTTGTTCATTCCAATGGAGAGCCTAGGAATGATGAGTGGAAAGTCCCAATAAGTTACAAGATACGGCAAGGCAAGTCAGAAAACCAACAGAGAGAAAACTTTTCATATTTGTTTCACAGCTCTCAACTTCTGCTGGAGAATTTTCCACCCTTCAGTTGTTTTCTGAGGCAGAAGGAAACCTCCTCTGATTGCAGATGCTGTGTTGCCTCTAAGCCAGTCAGACTACACCGTCCCATGTGGGAGAAGGAAAGGTAACAAGTGAAAATGCCTCATCGGGAGATACAGCTTCATGCTGGAGCTCAGAGCCTCGTGCAGCCAGCATAGTAATGCTCTGTGTTTTGTACTTAACACCACTCTGGTTTTGTCCTTGCTTTGCAGGTATTTTATTTTTATCATGGGTAAGAACAGGAATGTGTGCGTTTCTGTGAGTGAATGAGCACAGGGCTGCAAGCTCCGTCTCAGGGCAAATAGTATTTTGGCAGGAAACTACAGGAGATTAAATTAGGGACCTGAAGACTGAATATTAAAACATTTCAAGCTTTTGAGTTCTTTTAAATAAGCAGCTACAAAACAAAGTAGTCTGACAAACTTAGCAGACCCGAAGTGCTAAAGGAATCCACTAAGGGTCATTTATTTATTGATGCAGATTTAGGAGAACTTTGTAAATTATTTGTGTTAGTAGCTGTATATGTCAACATGCGATTTCCTCAGTGCATTTAGAGTCCAGATTAGCTAAAGTTTTAGGTGTTGGCAGACTTGCTACAATAGAAGGGAAATGCCACTGGAATAACTTTAAACATGATCCAATCCCTGATGATTCATTGGATGTGTTAAAATTTCCTTTGAGACCATGTAAGTAATGCAGGGACTGGAGTGCAGAGTGCCTGTGACTCAGCTCTCTGCGAGGCAAAGGGAGGATGTCAGAATTACTCACTGGGACAGGAGGAATCTCATTTATCTATTTATAGGCAAGGCTGAGATGAGCCCATTGAAGAGCTGAATTTGCCTGTTCTCTTGGGGGGGAAGAAAAGGGAAGGCCCTCACTTTAGCCAATGAGGCTGCTTCCAAACCTGAGGACTCTGGCCAGCTGTGTTTTGCCTAATGAGGCATCAGGAAAGGAAGGCTCCATGGGACAGAGCAGGGAGCTGAGCACCAGCCTGCTTCCAGCCCCTGCAGAGCCTACGAGGCATTGCTGCCAGTGTTGGGACAGCAGTTCCCAAAGGTGTGCTTTCAGCAGTGTATATTTAGGCCTGGGAGGAGAAAGATGGTCACATTTTGGGTAAAAAGCAAGAGCTCAAACCCACAGCAAAATGTTTTAGTGACACTGCGTTTCTGATAAAGCTAGCACTGAGCAGCACATGCTGTGGCCTAGTTTTCTTACTAAGAAAGAAACCACTCTGTGGTAGGCAGCTCATACCACACTGCTCCATCACTGGGAACACCTCTGTGGTGCTGGTCTGGGCTGTTCTTTCCATTCCCTGCATTTAGCTGCTGTGGCTAACTCCCTTCCCAAGAAAGAAGTTATCTAGGAACACAGGGCTCTGGATTACTGATCCAGTCTCCTACTGTTACATTCAATTACATCATATCATGCTTTTTGGCAGGCTGTTCCAGCACTTCATTTAAAATTTTCAGCCTTAATATCATTTGTTCTTGTGCCAGCATCATAATTTAGTTTAAACAGTTCTCTTTTTTCTCTGATCTTTACCTATCAGATATATTTACTGAAAACAATCCTATCTCCTCTAGCCTTTGTTTTGAAAAACTGAACAAGTGAAACTCTTCTAGTCTCCTCTTGTTCTAAACCCTCTGATCATCCTCACTGCCCTCTTCTGTACCTGCTAATCTGCCTCAAACATGAGTGAGCCTGTATCTTCCAGGATTGTGTTTGCCTCTCCATATCAGATTGGTAGCTCACAGTTATCCCTGTGAGCAAGTAATTCTCTGTGGTTTTTTTCCACCTCCCCTGCCTTTGTCATCTTCAAGTGAGTAATATGATATTCTAGTTATTAATTTCTGAATGCACGTCTTAATACTTTGTCTACTCTATTTCAGATAAATTCTGTCATTCACTCATTGCAGATCATCCTCTGTATTAAGAAAGCCTGTGTCCTCAGCAGATTTCTTTACTACGTTCCTACTGCTGTGCCAGACTCGTTAATGAAACAAACAAGAGCGAGCTCAACACTGACTCCTGAGGAGTTCCACATAGTGCCTGCCTCTGTCTGGCATTCCTTCTCTCCTCACAGCTCCCCTTTCCTCTGTGCTTTAGCAGTTCTGCATTCACTATGCACGCTAATCCCCATCATCTCAACTTCAGCTATTAATTTCCCCTGTGGTATAATATCAGATTCTTCACTCAAGTCTGGATAGAGTAAGTCTCCTGTACTTCATTTGTCCAGAAAAAAAATCAGTCATCAAAGAGAAATATCAGGTTAAGCTGAACTGATTTAATTCTTTCCAAATCCTGGGATGGAAATCTGCCAGTGCACCTTCACCTGAGCGCACTGAATTCTTCATGCCTTTCCTTCCACCTTACATGTGATCATTTTCATTCCCTCATGTTCATTCCCACTAGAAATCCTGTCTTTTTCCCACTGTTCAATATGATCATCTCTGCTGAAAATATGGACGAAGTGTTTTTAATTCATTTTTAGACCACATGTAGATGGGTATAATCTCAACTCCATTCTCACTCCATAATGACCACATTTCTCCTCTTTTTATTTCTCTGCCATCTGTTCTAATTTTCTTTTCAAGTCGAATTCAGAAGTTCACTTTTGACATTTTTCATTCTGTCTCTACCTTTCCCATCCCAGCAAATTCAAATTGGATGACTGAGGCAAATAATGCCTCCAGTCTGCTCCACCACTCTTCTCTGCTGCCACCCTTGTGGCAGTAACTCATAAGGCAGGTCCTGAACTGCTGCACTGAACACCTCACTGGAGCAAAGCAGTGTCGTACGCCGTAGCAGTTCCTCTCCAGACATCTGATTTCAATCCTGAGCTGCATGTGAGCAGAACACCCTCATGCCAAGTGCATGTCAGTTAATGCTCCCCATGTGTTTGGGGCTGGTTGTTTGTCCCACTGGGGTTGGAGTGTTTCCCTTTAGGGTTAGTCCTCCTTTATGTTTCAGCGAGTTTCAGAACCCAAGTTCCATCACATTCAAATCCTCAGCTCTGCAGTGCAATCAATTCCACTAATTAGCTCTCTTAATTTCTCAACATTTGCTCTCTTTGAGATGAGTATATTTTGGTGTGTCACTACGGAGGGTGCTGAAGATTTACCCCTAATGAGGTGTCTTTAAAAGCTCATGTTTCTTACCCAGAGTCCTCAGAGGCTTTGGCTGACTCACAGTTTGGTGCTTCAGAGACAGTGAAAGAACTGCACTTCCCTTTGTGCATGAGACAGACTCTGTGTCATCTTATCATTGCTCACTACTACCCAGCATTTTCATTCTCTATCCACCTGAGACAACAAAGAGCCTAAAAGGTCACATTTCAAAAGATACTGCACTGGATGGAGAATTAGCTGAGTCCCTAAAGTGAAGTCCAAAGCTCCTTACCCCACTGAGATCACTGCAGCACTTAGCTAACCAGCTTTGCTTACAAGAAAGCAAGGTGTCTGCACCAAGCTCTTTGCTTCGAATTCTGCCTATTTCCTGCAGAAAGCTTAGACTGCTTGTACAAACAACATCAACACAAGAAGAGAGAGCCCTGTCCTCAAGGGACATTTGAAAAATGTGAAGCACCTTTAAAAATCCAGGCCTTACTGCTGGGACTCTGCCCATGACACGTCCTCTCCTTACCTGCTTCCTCACAGCTGCAGAACAGCAGCAGCACTGCCCTCTTCCCAAGTCAGTGTGCAAGTGATACAGCCACAGTGCTGAGGCCACGTTGCCATCTAAGATAGATGGAAGCTGTCTTCTACTGACAAACTGGTGTACGTTTGAACACTGTAGAAAGAGCTGAAATGGCAGAGCAAAGTAAATTTCTCTCCTCCTCTCTCCTTCAAGGGGAGCAAAAATGCCCCTTTCCCAAGACATGATTGCCTTGAATGCACCCTGCTCTGCTGGGCACCTACTGACCTTGGCAGTGTCACAGGACTCATGTTTTTCTAAAAGAGTAACCTCCTTGTGAAGAGGCTTATTGCTTTGGGAAGCACAAAGCAGTCTTGTCCTCCTAGTGTCCAAGCCTTCTTTTCACGTCTGTTTATTCCTTCACTAGCATTTATTTTTGGCCCTGAAAAAAAAACCCACACAACTCCACATTAAAGGGATGGTGTCCAGTTAAAACCCACAGGCTGCACCACCACCCATCCCCCTTTGCAGGGGAAGGCAGCAGAGGAGACCAAAAGAAAGAAGACAAATCAAAAAACTGTCATCTATTGGGCACAAAACTGCTTTTGCTTTCTAGTGAAAAGGCAGCAGAGCATCCTCAGAAGCACAAAGCACACTAGTCAAACAGGCCAAATCCTGCATGTGTGAGGCTTATCTATATACATAATCACAAGTCCAAGGGCTACATTTCCATTTGTCCTGGAAAACTGGTATTATAAAAGGAGCTCAGGAGAGCAAGACATCGAGAGCAAGAACATGGTTTCCTATGCTGGATAGAAGAGCCTAAGAGGAGCTGCAGGTGATTGCTGCCTCCTGAGGCCACTGCCAGCTGCACTTAACTGCTGCTCAAGGCCAGTGTTAAGGCAAACGAAAGCACTTGGCTACCAGTAGAGTATGCTCACCTGTTTGACTTTACAGAGAAGTAATCTCATTTCCAGTGCCAGCTTTGTGCCTGTCACCTCCCAGCACAGAGCTGTGTGGCCTGATGCAGCTGCAGAAGGACTGTCTAAGGGCTCTCAGAGCTGAAGTCTGAGGCACAAAGTTGTCTGCTCTCAAGACCTATGTGACAGTAACTGCACTGCTGTCTGCTTTCACTGAAGTCTATGGGATTCTGGCCACAGGCCTGAATCATCTATCTCCTCCATCAATAGATTATCTTTCAAGTTCATTGGCTCCTATGAAATTAAAGCTGTCAAGCCTTGGATGTACATGAAGGCATGGTTTGGCCAAAAGAAATGGGGAACATGATCAAAATTGAAACCTCTGGAAAGACTTGGCCAATCTTGTATGCTTAGCAAGTTAGTGGAATATTAATGCTGCATCCATCACTCAGAGTAAATGCTTCTGGATGCTTGGCTGACTTTGGCAAGGGGCACTTTGAGAATGATAAAACTGCATTTTCATTGCTGAGAGTCTTCCTACAACATATAATGTGGCCCATGGGATGCTGACAACCTACTGGAATTGTCTTCAGAGAGTACATACATTGCTAAACTGCATAAACAAGTGCTTACCCCTGAATATCATGGTAGTCCAGACAGGATTTACAAACACAGAGACAGCCAGAGGTGGGATGTCCTCCAGTCAACCTGAGAATCTAGACAGAAAAGAAAAATATATATATGATTTTGTATTCTTTCAATTGCATATAAAATGCAATTAAAGTAATCACAAGAACAGAAGCATTATATCAGTAACTGTCAAATTAAGAATTCGGTCACGGTTGTTCAGGAACTCACAGCCTCCTTGCAATACCAATAATAATTATTTATAGCCTACTATGCAAGGAAATTAGTCCAGGAAAACTGACTGATTATAACATAAAACAGTCACCCCAGGGGAGAAGTTTAGTGCAATGTGCAGGGAGCGAGACGTTGCACCATGTTCTTGTCTTGTATTATAAACTTCACTGCAAGTAGCGTTCTTGTATTTTGTATTTTGCACAGAATATCTTGGTTACTCTGTAACAAATACCTATTGTATTCCTGCTGAATTTCATTGAATTTACTCCTGATTTATACTGAAGATCAGAGGCAGATCCACGTTGCTGCTTTCTATATAAATCCCCGAGCTGCCTATTCACAAGGATGTGCAGCTTTGCGAAAGAATGAGTGGAGAGAATGAGCTGGGTGGCAGATTAACTATTGGTTCTGATATCACCATAGCACCTGGAGAAGCTAAATGCAGTGCTAACCCAAGGTATGAGAAAGCTTCAGCCCTTGCAAGGAGCTAACAAAGACAACACACACAAAGCAGGAGGGAGCAAAGAGGCACAGAGAAGAGAAGCTCTGTACAGGTGACCCAGAGAGGCAGGAGCAGGGCCCACCTCTCAGCACCCTCCAGCTTCATGCTGCCTTCTGGTCCTTTCTGCATGTGGACCTCATGCATCTTTAATTAAAAGCACAATCCAAAAATAGGAAATCTTTTTTGTCAGGAGAACTCGCTCTCTGCAAGTTGTGAAAACAAATCATTTCCTGTGATTAATACGTGTCTCCTGTGCTGCAGACATCCATCTCTGCTTGGATCAGATTCTAGTAAAGCAAAGCTCACTTCTTAGGAAAGAACACTTATTTTTTCTGCTTCATTCCTCCTCACCATTGTCCCTGCTTGGCCCTGGGATCGTTTTGTGATGCAGGCCCAACATAACTC
Organism: Odontophorus gujanensis; assembly: GCA_013399175.1. Lineage (NCBI taxonomy): Eukaryota > Metazoa > Chordata > Aves > Galliformes > Odontophoridae > Odontophorus > Odontophorus gujanensis. The sequence goes on from VXAB01004361.1 coordinate 444,981, forward strand.
ACAGTACTTCCCATTATTGTGTGCCACAAGCGTTAGCAGAGCCGTTTTTGAGGTGGATACCAGCCTTCAGACCCCCACGTTTCCTGTTCAACTGGAGCCAGTCACACACTGTTTGGTACTGAAACTAAATCTCTAATTAATTTACACACAGCGAGGCCATTGTAATGACAACGTAATGGAGATCAGTCCATTAGCAAAAAAGTGTGGATAAATTATTTTCTTTTAATGCTTCCATAAGTGTTAAGATCCATTAATCACATTTTAAACAACCAACTTTAAACTTACACACCAGCTGTAGGCATTTCTGCTGGACACCTGGCCACGGCTGTTCAGCAAGGAAATCTCTGCCATGCACTGAGCAGAACTGGATTTGTACCACACAAGATTTCACACCTGGTCCAACCCCGCTGATGTTCTCTTCATAAAGTGAGAATATAACAGTTCTGTGTTAATGAAAAAGAAATCAAGATTAAATGCAATATATTCTGAAGGAGGGAAGAAATCCTAGCAGCAGCTGAAAGGGAACTGGAATTCATAAATGCCTCTTTCATCTCTATCCAATTACTATTCAGTGCAGTTACATTTATTAATAACAACATCCCTTAAATTACATTGTGAAAATCCATTAGCAAGAAATGCTTTAAAATGTACAACAGGCTGTAAGAGGTGCTTTATCAAAGGCTGAAACAATTCAACAGGATCAACAGAGTGGGCATTTTTATGGGTGCTGAGCTTGCTGGAGTTTCACTGCAGTGTATTCACTGGTGGACTGCTTGTGCTGTGTAACTCAATTCAGTATTCCTTGAATTCAGTAATCTGTTACCAGGAGGTAATGCAAACTCCTACTCTGGATTGCTTTGCACCTCACTGCTGTACGTACCTGTGCCTGGAAACACTGCAGTTTCAGCACTGTCCGAGTGCAGCAGAGGAAACACACACTGCCTTCTCTGCAGCAAACCCTGATGAGAAGAACCCTCAGAGGGAGGACCAGCCTGGCGCCCATCACCAGCACTCTTTAATTTTTCAGCACAATTTGCCCTGGAATTTTACACATTCCCTTCTCATTTCCTTACTTGCTGTTTCAAGAGCCACAGCTTGAATGTCAGTCACTGCTGGGTAATCACTGAGAGGGTATGAGACACGGAGGCAAAATTCAGAGGAGGGATTTTGTCATCATCCTCACAGAAGAAGCTGCCAGCGTTCCTATTGTGCGCATCCCACGCCACTGGAGATGTGCACACATCCCGGGGGGGCTGTTACAGAGGGCTGCCTCCTTGCCCTGCTCTCGGTCGCTTCCAGTTTGCAGCAGAGAACAATAATGGCACAGACAGCGCAGCATTGCTGTGCACTCACTCCCGGGCCCTGACCGTATCTGTCACAGCCTCCTGCTGTATCAGTGCTACGATGTTTCTGAAGGCGTTTTCTTTGTTGCTGAACAAGGCAAAGTCTGACTTGGGGAATACAGGAGAGGCGAAGGGATGCGACTGCAGCCGGGTGCGAGTGCTGAGCAGTGCTGGGGTGTCAGTGCTGCTGTGTGGGATGCACACAGAGCCTTGGGGCTGCATTAGGTTTTCACCCCATGGCTGGCAGATCAACCCATGCACGTTCTCTTTCCGGATTTAATTCCCTAATTCTGTTAAAACACACCCAAGGCAGTGGCCACAAGGTGCCTGAGGCAGATATGCAGACTGCAGCCTGAATGCATCCCAGTTCTCTGGAGGGAAAAGTCCCTTCACCAGACAGGTAATTCACCCCAGTAGGACAGGCAGACTGTGCCACCAACACTCACTGCATTCACCTGGCCCCACAGTGCCAAAAGGGCAGAACAAGTCAGTGACAGAATGCATCTTCTGTAATCAACACGAGTCAGCTTGTTACACTGATTGGTTTCTGTCCCAGTTGAGGTTGTAACTCCATGATTATTTTTGACCAAGCACAGCTAGAAAACACATAATTACATGGGCCAAAGCACAGAGAATGGTACCCAGTGCTTTGCTGTTGAAGTGTAGCACATGGGGCGAAAGGAACCACTTGGAAATGAAGTGTACATTCACACCTCACCACATCCTCACTGCAGAGTTTATGGCTTTCAGGCTCGGGCAGCATGAAAGGCAAAAATTTCTCAGGAGCAATGATGGATTGCGTGGCATGAAACATCACAAATGGTGTCAGTGCTGGGGATGGGGGTTCCTCCTGTCCAGCCAGATGAAAGCAGTCCAGGGAAACGCTGCTGAGACAATACTTGGCATCCTGTAGGAACAATCTTTCTTGGCTGTAATCTCCCCCTCCTGGTGCATTTCTGTTTTCTCTGTTATTGACCTCCAGTGGTGGAGGAAAGGGGTCAGACATAGATGGTGCTCTGAGCAGGAGCGGAGTCTGCTGGAGTGGGAACAGCTGTGGGGCAGGGAGGGAAATGGAGACAGGGGAATGAGACAGATACACTTCCCCTCTGGGAGGACGGGCTCAGGCAGCCTGAGAAAAATAGGGCTAAAATGAAAGAGAGGAAACCAGAGGAAAGAAGATGGAACAGGGGAGATCACAGAGAACAACAGGAAGCAGTGCTGAGAGAACAGACATGAAGGCTGGGGGCTTGTAGGAGAAAAGCAAACAGACTGAAAAAAAAAAATCAAGGAATATTGTGCAAAAGACAGAAAATTAAAAAACAAAAAAAAGTCCTATAAAAGTGCCAACTACCCAGCTGCTGTAAGTAAAACTCCAGTACACTTACGTCAACACCACACCACAGATCAGCACCAGGGGAGGAGGTCTGGGGGTGGTTTTTAATTGCACGGAAAGGTTTTCAGCGACGCAGAACGTGAACTCCAGCTTCCACTGATGTCAAAGGGATTTAGAGGTGCTTACGGCCTCACAAAGCCAAGACCCAACTTGTCAAAGCGTGTGAGACAAGATGCTGCATTAATCCCTCGAGAAGAGCCAGCTTTCTGCATCTCCTGACCTGCTCCTCGATGCCGACATGCCTGGTGCACACCAGGAGCACGCGTGGCAGGGACACAGGGACACAGCCCCAGCTCTGCCTCACCCACACCACGCCAGGTTTCTGCTTTGCCCTCCCTGATGAGCAGCGAGGCCCTCGCTTGGCACAGCCAGGCGTGAGTAGGGGTGAGAGGCACCCGCTTTGCTGGTTGAAGTGAAATGTTTGGCTTATTGGCACAGCCTGTTTAGTTTGGCTCCTGATGCTCAGTCAGTGTTATTAGAGAAAGCAATAAAAATGTATTAAATACTAGGAAATACATTAAAACAACGTGGGGCATGCAACACAAACTAAGAAAAGCAAGGGGCTGAGCATGGAGACTGCCATTCCCTCAGTCATCCTCCTCTACATGAACATGGTGGAAGCAGCAGCACAGCGATGTTTGGAGCAGTAGAGCTGCTGAGTTGGTGCATGCTGCAACATGGAAGATTTCACCCCCTTTTCCTCTCCAAACCACGACTTCTAGAAAGACTTTGAAATGCTGCAGTCAGCTCCTACACCTCCCTGCTGAGTTCCTTCCAGACTGAGCTCTTAAACTTGCTATGTTTTTGCCAAGACCTAATTTTCTTTTGACCACACATTAAAGGGCAGATTCCCCTGCCACAGGGAGGGACTGGGAGATGTCATAACAGATGCATCCGTCACCTGTCTGGCCAGTGCTCACTCCTCTACCACACTTCTCTGCCTCCGTCACACTTCTCACTCTCTTCCTTGGCCTTGAGATAGGACTCCAGGACTCAGGGATCCCTAACTTGCCCATTTTGTTAACCGATTTTAGCCACAGCCAGATCCTCACTTTTCTTCTCTACTATGAAAGTCACAAGTGCGTGTTACACCCGGGAGAACAGCGAGGTGATTACAGTAAAGTCTGAACTTCCCAAGGGAATAAAGCTTTACACGGAGCACTGTGTGAGCCCAACGTGTGCGAGTAGTTCCTGATCATGTCAGACTATTTCAAGGAGACAGAGAGGAGGATTTCTCAGCCCTGAAGGTCCCAGACAGACATGGCAGATGACAGATGGAGGACACGAACACCATTAGTATCCCCTGAGGAAAAGACAGCAGTGAATGTTCCCTCTACAGCAGAGATGCCACAAGGGTGAGTGCTGTCCATTCAGCTCACTGATCGTGAAATTACTCGTTCATAATCTCTGTGTGTGATCACATTCTAGTGCCACTCACCTGCCCCATCTGCCTAGGGCTGCACCCTGCACACCAGTCCAGTACTCACTCTTCTCACCCAGCTGCCCATACCTCCGAGGCCTCAGCATCCAGCAGTGAGCAATCTACGTGTTGCTGGAGCAGGGCAGCAGGGAAACCGGAGAGAGGATCAACGTGCAAGGCAACGGGAGCTGCAGCGGGGCAACAGCTGTCCCTCAGCACATCCATTGTTCTTGTGCAGAGAAGCAGCTTTAAGAAAGTGGTGTAAATTACAGGAACTGGATCACTGGCTTGAACAATGTCAGCACGTCCCTTCGAGGGCATTCACTCCCCCCACACCATGAAACGACGAGTTATTATTTAACAGCAGACCTCACACAGAGGAGTGCTCTTCTGTATTCGGGACCTCTAACAAGTATAGCAATTGTTTACTATACTCTGAGTGATCTAGAAGGAGCTATAATGTGATAATTATAGAGAAACCTTCCTAAAAATATATTTCTGATGCATCAGCAAAAACTCAGCAGGCCCCTCCAGCTGGCACTGTATGTATGAATTAAGCCCAATTTGAGAATCAGATCATGCACTACATTTTGTGCAGCTGTGCAAAGGGTCCAGCAAGAAGCTCTAGAGCAGATGTCTTGAAGCAATGCAGGGAAGGGCATGAGGAAGCAGAGAAGCAAAAGAGGCCAAAGCCACAGTTCTTGTCTGAGTGGTCAACGACACAGGAAAGCATCAGTTCCATTTTCAAGTTGGATAAACTGAGGCTCTGGGAATCAGAATGCCAGCATTTTCTAGTCCACTCACTGACTGGTTGGCATCTCATTTTAGAGGTCCAGTTTGACTCCAGGCTGTGCCTGCTTCCCCACAACCACTGAGCCTCTATATTTCTCATTAAGAGATACGATTCATTATTATGGTTTTATTATTCTGACAAGCTACATTTGTATACCTGCTCTGTGCTCAGTGTTTCCAAACCCCAGCTCACGCTCTTTGAAGGAACACTTAGAAGGACTTCAAGATGTTCCTGCCCTGTAGCCAAGCCACCAAAAAGCCAACCTGCTGCTGCCCAGAGCCCTGAGGATGACCTAACCCCACTGCTGCTGTTTCCACTGATCAGACTGAAGGGAAGCCAGGGCATAGGTGTTTGTTTTCTTTGCCCAGCACAGCACTTCCCTGGAGACAAGATGGGCCTTCCCAGCCTTGGTGGCACCTTGGCAGCACCCACACTCTTCTGTGCCTCAGTTTCCTCACCTACAAAAAAGGCCCAGATGACAAACCCTCAACCTAGGGCTGTGTTCAAGTTTGGAAAACACACAGCACCATGAAAGAAGGCTTCTGTGGAAGCACAAACAGTAATTTATTGCTTCAATTAAAAAGTGTGTGTTTTACAATCCACAGTCTGTTTATCCTTGCACTTCTTATGGATATCTCTCTGAAAAGAGCTCAGCCTTGGTAGCTCATGGATTTGGCACAGCGTGCCAAATAATAAGCAGGCTTACCAGCCCTTCTACAACACACAGTGCTTCTGTGCAACTTTGCAGGCTGTGTTTGACTTGCCTGAACTTGAACAGTCACCACTGATTGATTGGCTTCTAAAAATACGCATATGCCATGGTTCGGAGTCCAGAGAGCTCCTGCTGATTTGGATGGAGACCTTGCTGGGAAGAGGCTACAACAGACACCTGACACCAGGGCACTGCTACCCCTGCCACTTGCTGCCTCCTGCACAGAGTGCTCTACCATGCTCAACAGCCCTCCATACCTCTGAGCAGAGAAAAAGGTAGGAAGAAAGCAGCCCTATGGATCCCTTCCCTTCCTGAAACTCCATTTCCAGGCTGTCCTGCAGCTGTTGGTGATAAGCAGAGCAAACCTGAACATATCCTGCCAGAGGGCTGAGCTCAGGCACTGAGCACATGCAGTTCCCATCGGTTGAGGAGGTGCTCAGTGCCCCACTGTGCTGGGAGGGCTCCCAGAGGCAGGGATGCTGCAAGGGAGATGTGTTGCACTGTACCCTGGAGGAGGCTGCAAGCACGTGATTATTGCAACAGCAGCTGCTAGGAGAAAAACCAGATTACCATTTCCATTGGAGGTAATATGTGCCTTGTTGATTTATAACCCTGCCACTGCTGGCCATTAAGCAAACCAAGTTGCAGCTCCTGGATCCCATTCTGTAGCCCTCTGAGTAAGCTGCAGCCTCTGGCACAGTCTTGGAGAGCACCACTGTAGGGCATAGGGCCATGGCTTCCCCCTTTAGTGACCATGATGTTTGCCCTGCCAGGTACACGCACCCAGATCACTACAGCTGAAGCCTCAAAATGCATTTTGGAAAGAGGTGCAGGGCTGTGGGGAGCCACGGCACGGAGCAGAGGAGATCAAACTGCAGAAATGCAGCACGTGGACACGTGCAGTCAGGAGCAAAGCAGTGTCTGTGCATTCTGGGTGCACACTGACAGCAACATGCCAGGCACTGGTGAGGAACACAGCAGCACCAGGTTTGCTAAAGATGAGAAACCGAGACAGCTTCCAAGCACGTGCCCCACGCTGGCAGGTCTCAGGCCACTCTGCTCTCTTACCTACTGACATCAGAGCTAACAAAAGACAAAGCAGAGTGCAGCCAAATATATACACTGGATGTTGCCATGCTACTGAATGCAGCTTAGCACAGCAGGACTTTTTCTAAATGATGTACTGTAGCTGAGCTAAAACCTAAATAATAAAGCTTACTTTGGCTCTCTGGAAGATCACAGCTAGACAGCTGCCTGTGGATACCAGGCTGGTGGAAGAAATTATTGGTATTCTAGGAGCACATGGGACTGGAGATGATCACTGCAGCTGGAGTCTGCTTTCACAGCATCACATGCCAACCCGTTTGTGTGTGGGTTATGCAACAGGACCCAGCCCTGCTCTCCTGACACAAGGTCTTGCAGAACCGGACTGCTCCGAGGCCCCGAACCCTCCTCATTTCCAGTGTAAGTGTATTCCATGACAGTTCACAGTCACTCTGCCATCCAAAGATTTACTGTCATTTACGTAACGTTCTTCCTCCTGTTGTATCTACAGAAATGTAGTGCCCTCTCTTCAGCTCTGCCACAACGAGTGTCCAACATGGTTACTTCTGTGTTACCTGCTGTCCCAGTTGTCTTCCGAGTTCTGCTTCGGATTTCTCCTTCCCAAAGACAGATGATGGGAATTGGCTGTGACTTTCCAGACCGAGGTTCAGCTGTTCCTTGTATGGTGGCAGGAGTGCTTCCCCATCTTTACTGGAAATATCTTGCCTAATAAACCTGATGATCTCACTTGGCTTTTGTGTTCTGTTATAAAAGGAGTATAAAGCAGGCCCTCCGATATTTCACTTCATTTTATTTTAGTGTTTGTTATCTGGAAAAAAGAGGGCAGTTAAACTGCCTTTTTAATTAAATTCCTTTAAATCACAGAAAACAAGAAAGAAAGAAAGACAGTAAACAAAGTAAGACAGAAGAATTACCATGTGTATGAGCAGAGGTATTTTTTCCCCGTAACACATTTATATATAAATCTCTTCTTCAGAACCTTGCAGAATGTCTCGGTGGCTCAGCCTGTCTCCTGGGTAACGTGACACCTCACAAGAGGAGCCTTGTGCCTCTGCTCCGGAGTGGGACATCAGTCTTGGGAATTCTACTGAAATCCTCATCCAAATAAAAAGGATTCCTAATTTCTTGAAGGTGAGAAGAGCTTGCAGCTCTGCATCCTTCTTCCTTTGCTTGTCTTTATCATAACACAGCTTATGAAAATAAAACCACCTATAGGTTCATTAAACCAGAGGGGTTCTGCAGGGTCCCTTTAGCAGCACAGCCACTACAGGATGAGATCTCACCATGTATGCTGAGTGTGGGAGAAAGTGTCTGAAGGCTCAAACCTGCCATTCATGACACAAGAGTCTTGATCATACCAAAGGCACTCGAGCACAGAGCTGGCTCCTGAATACACCCCAAATGCCAGCGTGGCAGGAGGTCAGGGAAGCTGGAAGCACCAGCATGGCAAAGCTGACCACTGACATCTGCCACAGCTATTGCTGGCAACAAGAAGCATGGAGGGGATGTAACACACTACAGGTTGTTGCCACCTGAACTCAGAGGGCATTTAAAAAAAAACACAGTGCCACTGCTGTTTTCACTGGACGTGGGGACAGGGAGGAAGGCAGTGTGCAAGTTGCTCCAAGGCACTGCTGCAGCTTGCAGCCTGTTCAACCTGCACATCTCAGAAATAAGACCACAATGGATCAAGGGACACTTCACTGTCCATCAGATGGCTCTGAAACGTTGGCCAGTGTTTGTTTTTAGTAATATTTACTCTGTCTTCTCTACAACTTGCCACATCTCTTTCTTTTTTTGGTCTCTTGTTGCTGAACTCCATTTTTTAACAAGGAGACAATGCTTTCTGTGTCTACCTCCTCAGATACCAGCGCTCTCCCAGGGACTTCTCAAACACTGAGGCCAGAAACCAACTCCAGGAATTGTAGGTTGCAATTAATCTAAAATTGGTGACTTGTCAATTTTAGTAGTTCTAATTCCCCAGCTGTCTACTTGGGTTACACGCATAAAACTTCTAAATAACGTGCCTTCTCTCCCCCTGCACACAGAAAAGCAGTTTCCCTGTCCTCCTTGCAGTATGTGACCTTTAGCTGCTCTCCCCTGCCTCCCAAGTCAAGGAATTCATTCAGCTTCTCAGCAGCCCCACTCACTCACCCTCCACTCACATCCCCGAGGGCTCCATGGGCTCCTCGCTCAGCTTAGAAAGATTTATACTTTTGTGCCCCTTCATATCCTTCCTCTCGAGGCTTTGATTTACCATTCCAGCTTCCTTATCGCTCTGTGGCACTTCCTACATGTTTGTCTTTATCGCTTCTCGTTTTCCCTCTTCGGAGTCACCAATGAGTTGTGTTTCCTTAATGGCAGTGGGAAAAATTCACCCAGCAAAGAGGACTTTATAAGGAACTGTGCAAGCACAGGCTCCAGTGGAATATAAATGGCATTTTGCTTCTGAGGTGGGTCCTCAGCACAGGAAGGAATTTTAAACCCGTATCAAACTTCCTTGCCCAGTTCTCAGACCCTTCCCTGCTTTACATTTCCTGTGCATTCATTAAAGGAAAGCTCTGTGCCCTCCACAAGGCACGAGGAAACACGACCTCATTCACCTATTTTCTTGGAGCCTCTCTTTGCAGGGAGATGCTCCAGCACCTCTAGCAGCCATTGCCACAGCTGAACGCCCTGTTCTTGCTTTTTTCCTGCCCTTCAGTTTGTGATCAGTTGGCTGCCCGGGGTGACCAGCACCCTGAGGACCTCTCACGGAGCCGCACTGACCTGGAGCACAACGATGGATCAAAGGAACCGCAGAGCCCTCTCAGCTCCGCTGCACTCACGGCCTGGTGGCAGGACCTGAGGTTCGTGTTCCTCATCTTTTAACTCAGGCTTTGATGTTACTTTCACATTTGTTCTCCCACCCCTAAATATTCCCCTCTGCAGTGATTAAAGCTGGCGGTAAAATATCCTGCGAGTGTTTACGATCACAATTACACCTGTTCCTAGAAGGATTTCACAGTCGATTGAGTCTCATTACTCTTTTGGTATTGGTCTTTCCTGCTCTGGTATCCAGATTTTCCAAACACATGAACCAAGTTGAGGGCCTTATAGGATACGATTTCAGAGTGTTTTTAACAGAAATCCTCCCCAAATAGACACACAAGTTCAGCAGGCAATGAAATGTCTTTAGCTGGAAAAAATAAAAAAAGGCAGAGGGGAATGTTTTCTATAAAGATTGCCTCCATAAAGGACTGGGATGTGCATGACCAAGTAGCCAGGCCAGCTGCTATCAACGGTGCAGAGTCCCAGATTAGATCAATTCTACACAAATTGAGGCATTCCTGCTTCAGATCACACATCTCTGATCCCTTGAGCAGAAATTTCAGTTACCAGCGTGAGTTAATACTGATGTGGGTACGATCAGTACTCGAGCATGCAAGATGCTGCGCAAAAAAATCAGGGGAAATTTTTAAGCTTGCTTTGGCATTAATTCATGCTGAATTTCCCAATAGAAAAACAAAAGATCGGCACTTCTGGGTGCAGTTCCCCCACAGCACAATAAGGCTTGCCTGTTAACTGGGAGTTAAGGCACGCACAGCCAGGCTGCTTGGAAATAAACTCTACAAAGTCACACTAGAAGCAGGAATAGGAACCAGAGCCAGACTCCTTCACAGGAGGCTGTCAAGAATCTGTTGCTCCCACCAAAATCACCTGGAAATCCCAGGTGTGTGAGGAGAGGAAAGACTCGATTTGTAAAATATTCCTCCTGGACAGAGTTCAGCTTTATGGAAGATCACTGCCTTTCAGCTCCTTTTCTCTTGTAACCTACTTTTGCTGTTAGTGGCAAGCAGCAATAAAACTATATTCGTGTTCATTCAGAAATCATCTTGAAATGCCTTTGTGCAAAGAGAAATAGTTCCTTATTCTGCACTTCTTCAGAATTCACATGGCAATTTCTTTCAATTTCCAGGGTAGAACAATTTTTCCAATAGGAAAAGTCAAGTCCTATAGCAAAGGCTAATCTAATCTGATATTTATATTCACAAAGACTGCCCCCACCTTGGAATGCCCATGAAATAAATGAGGCTGGTAAAAGATTGTGTGGTCTAACTGCATGAAAGAGCCAACAGACGGTGATGGCACAATTACATCCTCTTCCAATTAAAAGGAAAATATTGCTTATCTCTTCCATTGTGATATGGTAACTTTCAGCACAATGCTCAATAGTCACAGCTCTGTCCTAAAACTCTGATTGCACAGCACAGTAAAACAGATGCTGCACTTAAAAACAATGTACTACAATGCCAAACCAAAACACACAGCAGCAGACCTTGGCCCTGCAAAGCCTCACATCGAGGTATTCTGCTTTTTCACACATTCAGAATGGTTTTTCTAAAATCAGTGAAACCATCCAGAAAACAGACAAGGGCACAGGCCAGATGAGGGGACTCCTCTACCTACCCTGCCAGTGGAAAGTTAGATCTGTTCACTCCCATGTAACCCATTTCAAATAATATAGAATTACCTACAAGTTACTAAAATTAGACCAACAAATAAATTACTCTGTAGCTGAGCTGATAAAATGTGACTGTTTACATATGAGTTAATACTGGAGTTAAGATTAAAGACTACATCAAACACAGCTTTTGCCCAATATGTCACATAAAATTCTGTTTGGTTTCAGCAGAGCTGAGAACGACTTTAACAACCTTGTTAATCACAGATTAAGAATGGAGAAGATCCTACTTGGCACCAGGCGTGCCATTAATAACAAGCAGGGATGCGGGCGAGCTGCAGAAGTGACCTCACTAAGTGCCAAGGAGAGGGCTCAGGGTGCTGGAGCTGCACCACGACCCAGCCCACCAATCTGCCCCAAGCCCTTCACATCTCCTTTGTGTTCTGATGCTCCTCAGTCTGGATCCGTTTGAGAAGCCAGCACGTAAAAAAACCCTGCATGGTCCTTTTCACTCTCTCAAGGCGGTATCCTGGCCCCAGCACGCTGCAGAGAAGAGAAAATCTGTTCCATGTTAAATCTAGAAGCCATTTTTATGCATAACCCTATAGACTTCACCTGAGCAGCACTCATCTTTGCTTCCCATTTGACCCCAAGGTTCCCCAGAGTGGCCAAGAGGGACTTTGCACATCAGAACAGTTCAATTATGAGAAACAAGGATAAGCACTGGACCATGACAAGCTTTCCCACCAGCATTTCTCCAGTAAACCTGCATACCCATCTTTCGCTTTCTAGTCCTTGTTCTGCACTAACAAGCTCCTGGGTGGCACATGGTACATTGTGGTGGTGGTGCACCCATGTGGCTCTGCCAGCAACAGCTGATTTCCAGCGTGCACACATCCCAGAAGGCAGCACAGCCACCCTGACCACATAATGCACAAACCACTCCCAGTTCTTGTAGGAAAGGCAGAGAGGAACGGACCTTTCTCCCCCTGTGCTCATTTTAGAAGGTTTTTTTTTTCTGCAAAATTCTTAAAGGTAAAAAGAAGATCTGGTATCCTCCTTTCTATTATGCAGAAGATAAGCTGTGATTCAGCATGGAAGTCCTTATGAGTTTTGCCCAGTTCCCATTACTACAGTGCCCAAATATCCCATTGTGAAACAAAGTCCCCCCCCTCCCTCCATGCACAAGAAACATCAGGGGGTTTACAAAAGAGAAGAGCAATCCTGACGCCTCATGTTCTGAAAATGCTGTGCTGCCGACCTTTGAAAAGCAATTCTGAAATTCTTCTCATCAAAACAGAGTCTCCTAAAATCACTTCTTATATTTATTAGTGCTGATCACATCTCTGCCCTGACAGTTTTGCAATGGAATTCAAGTTTACGGTCTGTACACTATAGCCTTTAGTTGCTGCAATTTAATGCATCCTTAAGACCCAAGCAATTGCAGAGAGCATGCACAGAATCCTCTTCCTGCTTTGACTACACATGTTTTACATTGTTCGGTTTTTATGGTATATTCCATGCTATGAATGCCTTGTGTTTCCACAGCATCTCCCATGAGTAGGGCTCAGTACACTTCAGAAATGGACACAAAACGTGCCACCAGGACTGGCAGAAACCCCTGTTCTTTAACTAGTGAGTGGTGCCCTTCGTGTGAAGCCCATGTTCTTCCACAGAACGCTGCCAAACTGGTGCAGGACCAGACCAGTTCATCCCTGCAGCTCCTCTGGCAACACTGGGCAAGTGACTGAGGTCTGTGTCCTTCCCAAAGCACACTGCCTGCGTGCACACAGTTCTGTGGGAGCTCTGGGAAAGGGCAGAGCTGAAAACTCCACTGCTGTGCAGCCAGTCCCACAGCACTTCAGTGACAGACACTCTCCTTCCCACTCCCAGGGACTTTACCTGCACTTCATTGCTGTCACTACCAGAAAAGCAAGACATTCTGCTGAAGGTGCTCTGAAAGAGTCAGGGAATCAGGAGTGAATGTGCTATTCCTTTTGCACGGAGCTGCCATGTGTTCAGGCTTTCCTGGATGCTTTTTTTCTCCTACCAGTTCATCCTGGTAAAAGCAGAGGGCCCTATACACCCACCCAGGATTCCTGGATGGTCAGCAGCCAGCCTGCAAGTAGCAACTGTTGGACTTGGGGAATACTTGATTTATCACATACACAGGGATCAATCCTGCAACCTGTGTGACCCTGGGAGACGTGAGCCTGCTCTGTGCTACAATAAACCCAGTGTCTGAGATTGACTGTGCACACACACTGGGTGCTTCCTGAAAACACCACGCTCACTACACCAATAAACAGATTTCTGCAAGTCTAACCACCTCAGCCTGACTTTAGCAAGTTGTCTTATGCCACAGCGTATCCGTGGGATGCTGTCATAAATCTGCAAAGTTCAGCAAAAGCTTACGAAAGATACTGCTTCAGCTGAATGAAAAGGGTCAGCCAAGAGCAGCACAATAACACAACCAACTCAGTCGTACGAGGCATTTGTCAGATCTTGTTGCTGTGTGCTGCTCTCAGATATCTCTCTGGACTCCCATTGGGCCATCATGCTTCCAACGATGCCCACGTACAGAGACATATGTTCTGCTTTAGTTATAATTGACTCCTTGTCATGTTATGCAACTGAGCTCTACTCAGTGTTATCTTTCGATTGACTCCTCCACTGTTCCCCTCCCATTGTGTTTATCTGAGGCCAGTCAGCCAGCAAATACTGACTAGAACTCCGGTCCTTGGCAGCTCATTCTGGCAGTAAGTGTTTTCAGGCAGTTTGAGAAGTGGGTGTCACTTACATTAGCTCACTCTAAAATGCATATAATCCCTCCTACAAATTCTAGGCCATGGATTTTAATAGAGTTTCCAAAGTAGGTGTGAGGACTGCTGGCTGTGCTAATTTAGTTCCTATTGATTTATCTCGTCTCCCTTCGTGGCAGCAAATTGTAAATACTTCCTTGCTTCACTCCGTTTTTGCTCCCCACATGGCAACTCTCTAGCATTGACAGAATGTGTTAGTTAAAAGCACCTTGATGTCTGTTTTCAATATCATGGAGATGGAGCCATCATGTAGTGCCAGTCCAGCTCTCATCCAACCTCTCCCTGCTCAGGAAAGCAGGGCCACGTGACGCGAAGGCTCCGTAGTAAGAGACACAAATCAATCCTCACAAGAGGTGAAATAAACCTGTCTGTAGGATTAGATGCAAAACTAAACTACTGACCCATCGTGGCCTTTTACATCCCCCCATGGCAGATGCTAACCTAGTTACAACCATGATTTTCTTTCTCTGAAGTCAGAATCAGTTGTTGCTGTCTTCAGTCAGCAGCAGACTGCACCCTCCAGCCAGAATCCTGCTGCACTTAGTTCTTTATGGGTCCTACTTTAATGTTTGAAATCCAATTTTATCTTCATTTAGATGTGGCTAAAAACTCTAGTAGCTCTTGTTTTCTCTCTAGGTGAGCCCCTGTTTCTATAAATGGAACAGACATGTTCTTTTGAAGTTGTTTCCATTTAGAGATGTGAAAGGAAAGCCTGGTGCCCAGCCTCACCCTCTCCCACCACCTTCCTCCAGGACTTTGATCAAGACCTTCCAGGTAACATTCCTGGTTAGCTGGAGGGGAGTGCCTGTATCCTTATTTCCTGCAGAGCTCTGTGGCAGCTCTGGGACTGTGCAAAAAGGAAGAAGTGGTATCAGGAAAGCATGTCCTATACTGCGTTCAGCACCCAAGGTGTCCAAGCAGAAGCTGAAGGCTTTATTACATCAGAACCCACACAGCTGGAAGCTGGGAGGCAGATGGAAGAACACGATCTCCCTCTTCCAGCAGCAGAAAACTATAATCACTATAACCACATCAAGAAATCATCCCTGAATTCCTGTTCTCAAGAGTCATTTAGGCACCAACCTCCAACGCTGCTTAAGGGAGCAGAGAAAACCAGGTCTGTAACTTGCTCTCTGCAGTGGAGCAAAGAAGTGGAAGTCTGTGGTGTACCAGTGTGATTCAGGAAGACTGACACTTCATTAGTGTGAGTAAAGGCATCGCCATTCAGGCTTTAATATGCATGCTTAGCTAGGTCCCTATCCAGCCATGAGTCCCACACGAGAAAGGCCCGTGTTCCAGTTGCTGTTAGTCCTCACTCATGATCTGGGTGCTAATCACATACCTTTTGAAAATATAACATGAAGCATTCCCTTTAGGGAGGGGAACATTTAGATGTACCCTATAAAATTCATACGGTTTTTTTCTTCCATCGCAACTGCATGTTGCACTGGTGTTGTTTCTTAATTAACACATCAAACAAAATAATCTTTGTAATTACACACTTTGGGAAAAAAAAGTTGTGATAGATGCATTTTGCAGCGCACTTCCTCGCCTCCTCCACTGGGAATTCCAACATTTGCCTCTGAAACAGAGAGATGTTGGGACTGGCATTTGCCACACTCAAATCCGCAGACCTCTGGTTGTGTCAGTTCCTGAATTACAGACCTGATGTCTGCAAATGATTGGTTTTCAAAGTGCAGGCAGCCATCTTTCCAAAGGCTGAG
Organism: Odontophorus gujanensis; assembly: GCA_013399175.1. Taxonomy (NCBI): domain Eukaryota; kingdom Metazoa; phylum Chordata; class Aves; order Galliformes; family Odontophoridae; genus Odontophorus; species Odontophorus gujanensis. The sequence continues at coordinate 460,697 of VXAB01004361.1, forward strand.
AAATAAATATATCATAAACCCGCATCTGTGGCTTTCGTTTATAAAGATCTAATTAAATTGTGTTCTGTAATTTCTCTACGCAGTATTCACAGCAGTATATATTTTTTTTCCTTCTCTTTTGGCCATAAATACAAGCAATATGCCATATAATTCTCCTCCTCTGTAACGTGCCTGGTTTTTGTGCTGGTAAAGTAACATCTCATCCTTTTGTAGTCTGTTACAGCACACTATAGAATTTTTATTGTATGTTACAGTCTGGTTTGGAGATCATCCAGCAAAGCTATCTGCTTCCTTTTAAAAATAAAATAAAATACTGTACTTTTCATGAAGTGTATAAAGCCATGCAGAAATCCAAGCATGGAAAATAAACACAGCATTGCCAACACTGAACATTTAGCAGGCCTGTCCCGGGCCGCAAAATCACGAGTTTGCCTTACAAATCTTGAGAATTCAAAGAGAAGTAATTTCAGGTTTCCTCAGCTTGCCTCTTTTCCTTTCAAAACTTCTTGGTTGTTTTCAGGCTATTCTATACAATCAAAGAGCTGACAATTTACCTTCAATTTTAAAGAACCCTGAAACTTGCACATAATTACAGGATTCGAGGAACCAGAGCTTTGAAAAACAACTGTAACAAAATTAGTGGTAAAACTGCAAAAACTGGTGCTGCTGTAGGCTGAAATCTGGCACCTGGCACAGGGCTGACACATCCTCATCCCCACTAACCCTCACCACTGAGACGCAGAGAAATAAGCAGTGCTATGGCCGACTCCAACATGTACAGCTGCTTCTCTGTACTTCCCTTCAATAACTCCATCTTTCTGGCTCACTATTTTTGACAGGCTTTCTGCTACCAAACCGAACTGCTCCCTCAAGCCGAGAAACAAGTTCCTCCCAGCACTTCTGCACATCATTTTGAAATACGTTCATAACTCGTTATTGACAAAAAACACAAGCAGACAGTCAGTGCCTCACTTGCTCACGCACGTGTTCACTCTGACCAGGCTGAGGAGTCCCTGAGGTCAGCACACACCTCCCACAGGTTTCAGGGCCCTCTGCATCCTGCCCTTACCTTGCAAGTGTCTTTGAACACTGGAGTCCTGCAGAAGCCTCCCAGATCAATGCAGTTAGCACTGCGTCAGGAGCAGGGCTCCAGCATCCTCTCACAGACCCTCGTCCCAGGGGCAAGGTGTGACAACAGACCACCAGGATGGGATTTACAGCATTGGCTCTGGAATTAAAAGGGAAAATGAAAATGATTTTGCTCTGACATTTGCAAAACAAAACATCTCCATGTTCTGTGTCAAAATGAAACTCTGTTTTGACTTTTCAAATGAAAAAAGATGAAAACTAAAAGAGCGTTTCAAAATAACATGAAATTTTGCTTCAAACAAAAACATTATTTCCTTTCGCAGGGTTTGAGGCTTTTTTTTTTTTTTCAGAAAACACTGAAAAAAAGATGGTTCTGATCTTCTCACATGAACACCGCTTTTCCCCAGTTTTCTGCATAACTCCTACACTGAAATTAGCTGTTTTCCCTGCTCTTGTGGTATCCCCAGTCCCCATGGCAAGTCACAGCCTGTGGATCCATGTGCTGGTCCAGTTCTCGTGGGGAAGGTCACACCTGTACCTGCTTAAAGCAATGGCCTGAGAGCAGTGAGTGCTGAGTGAGGCAATGTGCACGGCTGGGACTCACCACGGGGCAGGAGCTGCACAGGGGGATTTTGTGCTGTTTTGTATAGCGGAGTCATATGGAGTTACCATGTCTGTGCAGCAGAGTTCTCAGTCGTGGTATTTGTTAAAGGATAGAAAGGGGCCACGTACCCTCTGCGGTGCACAGGGAGTGCTCCTTTGGGGACTGCAGCTGGGGACGGCTGTGACACATTCCCATCAATGCCTACATCCTCTGAGCCTGTGGGACTGGCCTGTGCATGAAACACTTGGGCTTCCCTGGCAAAACAAAAGCATTTCACTGCAGTCAGTAGAGCTGGACAAACAAGCAGCAGATGATGGATCATCTGTTTTCTTCAGCCCAGCCCCAGGCAGGACTCAGGGTAACAGCACTGACAAATGTGGGTGCCAAGTGCTGTGCCTTGGCTCTGCCCGAGGTGCACGCAGCCAGATTTCACTGGTGCTAAGAGAAGCACTAAATCCTGGGCAGAGCAAGGCATTCCAGGCAAGGCTGCTTTCAGTTTCCTGAGACACTTGGGAATTCATTTTAACACCAAGATTTGAGCACAGTATCATTTTTCCCTTTTCTCTTTCACGATGGGAAAGGAGCTCAGGTACACCTCACCTGCTCATCGCTGTCAGCCTGCAGTTCTTGCACATTTCCATTCTGGGACCATGGGAACCATTCAAGAGTGTGTCAGCTCACATCTGAGCCCAGCCAGCATTACTCCACAGCTCAGGTCTGCTCAGAAACAGCTCGGGTGTGCAAGGCACTGGTTTCATCCTGAGACAAATGTTCAGGATCCAACCCTGCAAACAATGCACAAAAGGAGCCCCACAGCACACACAGGGGTGTGTGGCTCCAAGCACAGATCCATTTTCAGATGATTTGTTATGAAGTGCATTAATTAAAGGGCATCTTTCACTGTGGCATTTGTTGCCAGTAAATGGGCTATGTGCAGCAGTGATATGTTTCAGTGTTGACGTGTCAGGGTAGCATCGCTTCAGCAGCGATAGGGAGGTGTTGATGGGATAAAGCCCACCCTCTGGTACCTCCATTTCTGACAGAGCAGGCACCATGCCAGCCAGCAGTTGGGTTTCTCCATTCCTCAGTCCCAGTGTTAATGCTTAGCAAGTGCCTAATGACTCTGGTGGACGTGCAAAGACCTCACTTGGTGCTGGGTGCTGAATGAAGTACAAGAAACACCTCGTATACAAACAAAACAGAAAAGGACAGGTAGGGAAAGGGAGATGCAGGGTCCAGTGCATTTTAGATGCCCAATTCCTAGCAATGAGTCACCCAGATTTTGAAGGGTGAAGCGTGGGGGCAAGTGGGAAGTGCTGCAGCAGCTAATGGCCCAGCTCCCACAGCCATCACCACGAGGGTCCCTGTGTGCCCTGTAGGGCACTGTGCCCCGTTCCATCAGCTGCCAAGGGCCTTTTGCTCCGAGAAAAGAGAAGTGACACAGTTCTCTGTAAATTTCAGTTGTTAAATATACCCTCACACTTACATCAGGTCGCCCTGTGAGTCAGTGTGACACATGAAAGGGCCATTTTGCAGCGCAGTGCTATGTGCCATAGAGATGTGATCAATCACACAAAGCAAATAACCAGCTCCTACAGCTCCCGGCTCCAGCAAGGGCAAATGTCAGCCCTGTGCCAGGAACAAGCCCATGAGCTTTCCCACCCACATGGGGCAGAGGCTTCAAAGGAGCCCACAGGATCTTGTGGGAGATGGATCCTAGGAAAGAGATGGGCATAACCAGCTTCCAACTCCAGAGAAATTTTTGTCGAAGACTGAATGGGGATTTAAGGTCTCTGCAGCCTTTGGGCAAGGTTTGCTCCCAGGACGCTCAGGGGAAGGAGGCAGTGCTCATCCTCGGGGCGGGCAGGGATGCCCTGCAGCTCTGCGGGCTGTGCCCGGCTCCTGCTGGCTGCTGCCTGCCCAGGCTGGGCTCAGTGCTGCTGGGCTGGCACACAGACTGCCTGGGGTTTGCTGGGGTTACAACAGGCAGCAGCCAGCCCGCTTCCCACCGTGCGAGAGGTCCGACTTGCATCCTCATAACCTCTGCTCTAAACAAAGCGGCAACGCCATTAAGTGAGACAAAAGCCAATAAAAAAATCTGGATGGTGAAAGAGCCCATGTGTGGGGAAAGCACGCTATTGACCCAACAGGGCAGGGATCAAAACTGCAGTTAAGATCTTATCCCGAGACAAGGATGGACTGCCCTGATTTGTGGCAACGCACTTAAACCTCTCTGCCACAAAAGCTCCTTTTCTGCAAGACACTGCAGAGTAGCATTGCAGCAGGCACACAGCAACACCCAGCTCGAGGATTGCAGGGGTAAATCCTCTCTGGGGAGGAGCCAGCGCTCCAGGAGCACTCAGCGATGCCAAGGCAGAGCTACAGAGCTCTACAAAGAGCTCTCTTGCTAATTGAGCAAGTGAAGGCTTTTTGGAAGAAAAACAAATATATTTGCAGACAGGCTAAAACAATAAAGGGAAATTTAAAAAGCTGAAGAAAGGGACCGGAAAGTCAACAATAGGAATTAAAATCTCAGAAGCTGTCGCCTGCAAACAGGCTGTGTGCTGCTGGAGGGAACTCTGTCCCTCCTCGGGGCTGCTGTGCATTACCTGCGTGGGAGAGAGGCTGCAGGAATCAACGTGGTGCTTCAGAGAGCAATAAATCACCAAGTATCAAAGGCAGGATCTGGATCTCAGATTTAAAAATCAGGAGTGTTGAAACGAAGAACTCTCCTTGGGGAGGAGCCAAACGCCAGGGAAAGGCAGAGCTGCTGGGGGCTGAGCAGTGGGGAAGCACAGGGCCTGCAGCAGGAGGTGGCTGTGCAGCACTGCCACACTGCCCTCGGGGATGCAATGGAGCTGCAGCAGAGACCTCTTCCTAATGGGAGAGTACCAAATTTGTTCTTGCTGTGGTTCAGCCATCTCCATCGCTGAGCTACAGGGATGGGATGTAAAAGCCCAGGCCACCAGGTTTCGTTGTGCTCACGCTCCGTCACGCACTGACATCCAAACTCACGCAGTGTAGGGTCGGTCACCACAGAAAAGCAAATCATGTTCTTACAGAAGGGGTTCATCTAGCAGTTAGCCATTTCTCCAGCACAAACCACAAGCCTTTGATGCATTTCTGAGGAGGATTAAACCATTCCTCAGTTTTGAGAAAAAATTAGGGTATGCCCAAAGTCATCTGCAGTACCCCATGCAAGATGCCTGAGTGTAGGGGTATGCTTACATCCCTGCATTTCCTTTAATGTCAGAAGAAGACATGAGCAGCCTGTGCCACCCACAGCACTCAATGCCCTTGGGATGGAGCCCAGCCACAAAAAACCCCTGAGGAGCTGGGTGCCATCCTCATGGTGCACAGCGAGCAGCCCCAAGCTTCCCAGCCTCCAGAAGCAATTCCTTAATGCAAGAACCCACCTAGATCCTGCTCCAGCTGCTAAATTGGATGCCAGTCATTCCCGTGATGCTCAGTTCTTCCTGACACACAGTAAGAGCTGCTGTCCATCGCATTGCTGCAGTGCTGCCAGCAATGCTGCAGTCTGGTTCAGTCTGCTTAACTCAAACCTCCTCTTCTCACACTCCCTGGGCCAGGTTCACACGGTAAAATCCAGAGTCACTCCTTTGAAATGACACTAGTTTTAGCTATTACTGAAAACTACTGGCTTATTTCAGCAGTGTTATTCTGGATTTACAGCAATGAAAATGAAAGAAAAAAAAACACAAAAAAAACAGAATTTGTCCATTTATCATTGTCAGTTAACTGGGGTTAGCACAGGGCGTGAATTTAAAGCAGAAGAGCTATCACTGAATTCCTCCCCAGATTACAACAGAATTGGAACAAAGACCCCATTTGTTCTGGATTAAAATGGCAGGGTTTGGGAATGTGTACTCCAGAGCAGCAGCATCTTCTGTTTTTGAAACTCTGGAATACCAAGAGCAACTGTGAAAGCTCAGCAAGATGGCCCTGCTATTCTGACCTTCTGGGCATCAGCAAGACTGCTTTCCACCTCCTTTTTATTCCAAACCCAGCTGACTCTCCTGAAAAGGGTTTCTGTTCATAAATATAGTGTTAAATTCCATGGAGCTCACCTGCACTGCTTCCTTTCAGCATTAGCTTTTATTGCTAAACTCCTGATTTATTTAAAATGGAAAAAAAAATTCTCACAGAAGAGCAACACAAGTGTTTGTAGGAGTGTGGCAACGTTTCCCAAACATGCTTTCCCCATGAGTCAGGGTCCATCCTACCTACTGACACATCCTGCAGACTTGCACTAACCTGTGGGCAAAGCTGGAGGTGAGCACAGCCCAGAGTCATAAAAGACACCGAGAGAAACCAAAGGGAAAGCTTTGCATCCCAGGAACGACCCTACAGGACACGTTTTCCCAACCATTTTTTTTCCCCAGGATATCAGCACACCGCTAACTCTGCTCCACACTACGAAAACAGCACACCAGCTAGAAAGCAACTCCCTGCTGCTGGACTCACACGGTCCTGGAGGAGCTCCGATGTGTCTGCAGAAGCTGCAATTATAATAATCATAATCAGCACTGCCCTGTGGTGCCCTCATCACACTTGTGCTGAGCCTGGGAAGCTCAGGCGTGCCCGAGCCTGAGCTGTGACTCCAACAGCCAGATTGTGCACTCACGCACAACAGCTACTCCTGTAAAATGCCACACCTGGACATATTGACTCTGGAATAAAATGTGACTTGATACTATTTACATTATTCCTTTGGACAGTTTAGTTTCTTTCTTTTAAGGTGGATTAGGCTGACACAATCCAACGCCATTTATTCCAAGAACCATATTGGTGTTATTCCAACGTCAGCTGCCACAGGACTGAGGATGGAGCAACTCTATTCTTTAAACACAGAAAAGCACACATTTAATTGCATATGTTAATAACCAGCATATACCAGTTTGACATTCCAAGGACCAAAGAGCCTTCCTGATGAGGACAGCTTGGGTGGGTACCTGTGAGTAAGGCTCCCTCCCCCAAAACAGCACCATGTGATCTGAGAGCCAGGCAGTGATTTTCCAGCGGCGTGGGCTGTGATTATAGGATGGTGTATCAGCCCAAACATCCTGAATGCTCTGCTTTAAACTCTGAGGGTGAAAAATTAATCACCAGGGTTCTTTTATTATGCATGACCAGTGGAAAAAAAAAAAAAAAAAGTACTTAAAATTTGCATAACGTTGAACTGAAAATTATTTAGCAGTCACACTGAGACTCAGATGATTATTAATTATTTATCTTGTCTTTTTATCACCAGGGAGGAGTGGGTGGTGCTCGGGAAGGGGCTGTGCTGCTGTGTTCCTGCCCTCCTGCAGCAGCCGTGCTGTACACTCTGCGATGGCCCTGAGCTCACAGGGACTGCTTCTGCTGCCCTCCCACAAATAGCTCCTTATCAGCATTCTGACTCCAAAAATACTTTTACCAGTAATATATAACACACACTGTATGCTGCTCATTAATCTCCAAGCCAGACTTGTGCGGAGAACACTGTTCAGAGCACTGGGCAGGATTATAGGCAGGTTTCTCAAGCAGGCAGAGAATGAGATGGGACGAGCTCCCACGCAGGTACGTGCCCTGCAGCACTCCTAGGACAGCCCTGCTCAGCAGCACTGCCTCCTGCACAGGGCCCAGCTCTGCCATTGCTCTGGGATGTCCCCAACACTTGCCTTGTGTCTGGTGGGACACACACCCAGCCTTCCCCCAGGACATGCCCTGCAGGCCCCTGCCAAGCACACACGTGGTGCTGGGGCTGGCAGGCTGTGTGAGGCAGGGACCCATCCATCACAGCACAGGACATGCCACAGCACTCACTGAGAACAGCAGTGTATCCCCTGGTCTGTCCGTAGTGCCTATACCTCAGCCCAGGAGAAATCCCTCAAGGTAAAGACAATAACCTGCCTTATCAAATTATCACTTTAATGAGCCAAGATTGCAAATAAGAGACAATCATCTGTGATAATGCCTCAATGCAATACCAGATAAAACAGAATGCAGTCTGCCATGATCTCTGCAAAACACAGGAGGCTGTTTATACAGATTTCCCTTAACCATAGTTATAGCAAAATGTCAAAATTCACCTCAACATTTTGAAACTAGGCCCCAAAATTAGCCCCCTAAGAAAGTGCAAGAGCATCTGGTGCCTGTTAAATGATTACTCTCTGCATTGCATTTTAAAGATAACATCAGTGACTATGGCAAATTATTGCACCATGAGAATCTCTGCTACTAGTTTCATCAACTGCAAGAAATTTTTGGCCCGTGATAACAGCTGCAGGAGATCAGCCTGCTCCTTCCTTGCCCTAACTAGTGGCTTCCAGCCACATGAGAATCCAGCTGTACACTCAGAGCTACTGTGCTGCTCAGAGCCCTCAAGAACCTGAGGAGACAACTTAAGGAACATGAAAGGTTTTACCATCAGTGGCATCTACCTGCTTGGGCAGTTCAACATACAGGAAATTTCCCTTCTAAGTTCTTCTTGTTTCTGGTCTGTAAGACACCAAAGCAACAGCATGTGCAGGGACTGTGATCTGACACAGCAGGAACCTCCCCTGCTGCTGCATGAACATCCATGAGCTCTTCCAAGTAGAACCACAGCAAGGTAACACCACATAGTGACTTACACATAATTAAATCTCCTCATCTGATAGCCCCAGAAGATAATCCAATTCATAACTCACTATGCACCTAAACGTGACTGGGCCAAGGCTTAAACAGGGGAAAAAAAAAGAGAGATCTGGAAGCTAAGACTTCATTGGACCTGAGACAGGGAAGAGATGATGTTAGTCTGTCCTGTATGTATTTATATATCAGCCTTCAGAGAACAGCAATGCTCAGTTGTCCTCATGTTTGTCTGCCTGGGGAGAGGTTTCCAGTTACACAAATTTATGGCCGGGTGATACTAACAGATCTGATTTCTTGAGAAAGATAATGAAGTCCCAGCAAGGAGCAGAAATGTCAGTATGACAAGCTGATCGCTTACTACACCATAACTTAATACATCCTGTGCATGTTTGGGAGGATGTTTTTGATGAACTAGCAACCTAAATTAGCAAGGAATTTTTAGCATGTGCCTGGTCTTCTCATACGTCAGGTATCAGGATTCACCTTCAGAGGGGAGATCATTCCCTAAGCATGACTCCATTTGCTCTAGCACTGCAATTTATGACTGCAAGGTGCTGGGAGAGATGAGTGGAGAAGTGGAAACATCCACAATTATTCAGGGAAAGCAGATGCCATCGGACAAGTTCACACCATCAGTTTCCAGATCACACAGCTCTCTTCTGAACAGGACAGGAGAAACCACAGCCAGAGCTGTCTCCAAAATGCAGAGGACAGGCTTGGAGTGATTTGTAACACTCCTGATGCCAGACAAAAAAAGGCCTTCTTTTGTACATCCCTGCAAGTGCAAGAAGTGAGACTGGTGACTTTTCCAGCAAAGCAAAAGACTCTGCAGGGATAACGTAGACGTTGCAATGGTGGATCACAGTGGGATGAAACAGAATGCCTGGCATGAGCCTGTAGGCAGTTTGTAACAAAGCTGGGATGGAAGAGGACAGCTTTAGGCCTCCTGCTTTGTTATCTTACTGTAGTCAGGTCCTGTTTACAAGAGTGATGAATACAACAGCTAGAGAAGTGAAACTGTTTACTTGTAGTAAACTGCTGATGCTCGTAGCTTTTGTTCCATGTGCCTCTCATGTTGCTTTCCCATCCTTCCAAATATAGTCTCCTGTGATAGCCAAGATCTGGAAGGCTTTTAGGCAGGAGTCTGTTCCCAAAGGGCAGTGTGCAATGCAATTTGGCCTTTGCATATCACTGGCACTCAGGATAGAGAAAGAAATAATCTTCTTGGAGATTAGACAGAAATCTGTACAAACTCAGAAACAGGGAGATTAATTGCTGGAAGTATTACCAAACCTGTGTACCATGTGAGGTACATGCTTGTGCAGGGTGTTTATGTATGCATATGTGTGTATCTTTATATAGCAGGCACGGTGGGCGTATGTACATACAATCTGCCCAGAATTTCACAACTTAACTGGGTGGAGGGCTAAGAAAGCTGCTGTGTGGAAGGAACAGAAGGATCCTTCCATTTCTTCTAACAACTGTACAATTTGTTAATTCTCAGTGACCTACCAGCTCAGAATGAGTGCCAGCCTACAGCTTTCAACTCTGACCCAATCTATTAATTCAAATCCTGATCCTCTTTTGTGGCCATGGGAAATCCCACAGACATCCTTCAGATCCAGAGCTGGAAGGAAGCAAAATCATGTTTTTTGCTTCCTTCCAAGAGCCATACAGAAATCAAAGGCCTGAAGACAGAAAATAGTGACAGAGCTGATGAAGACTGAACTGCATTTTATCAGCACAGGAAAGGCACCTCGGGTACTGCCAGAGCCCACGAAGCTGCCCTAGTTCTAATGTACTTTGAGCTCCTTGTGAAGTGCTAAGTAAAGCACTGGTCCACCGAAGTCCATGGGAGTTTTGCCATTGACTCTAATGGCAGTTCCACCCCGGTCCTTCATTTCTTCTTCTGATAACACTGTAAAGAGCCTCACTAAGCTGGGAAGTGGCAACATGCCCAAGGCACTGCCAGTGATGAGCTGCATGTCTGTAGATGGTCACTAAACTGTAAAGAACGCTGTAAGTTTTTGGACTTTGCTCACAGAAAAATGTTTCTTTTCCTGACTGGAAATTCAGGCTTGATAGAGAGCAGGGAGAGCACACTGACTTTTAAAACCTCCCAGGGCAGACTGACATGGAAGACCAAGCCAGTGCCAGGAACATAAGCAACCGACCTGTCTAAAAGTCATCTGTGCTAGCAAAACTATGGGGTATAAAATGTATTATTGGGGTATTAGTGAACAGTTAAATTTTCTGACAGCAGCTGACAGAAGGACATGTCAGAGAACAGCTCTCTGAGCTTTCAGCTTTTTCTTCCTTTCCATATAGTTTTGTGCTGGAGGTCAGCTGATGTGTTTTTAGAGTCAGCTCCTGAGCCCATCACTTCTCCCAGATCACTGAGCCCTCCAGGAACCTTCCAAATTCCTATCAGTTTTACAGAGAAGGCATGAAATCTCTTAATTTCCAAGGGAGAGCTGGAGTTCATCAGACTGATAACTATAAAACATTCCTGGCAGTCTGGGCTTTCTCCTGACCGACTCTTCCTTTACTTCCCCAAGCAGTAGTGGCACAGCAGTGCAGCAGCTGAGCAAACACAGGTCTGTGTGCTGAGCTGGGAGAGCTGGTGAAAGGCACAGATCCATCCCGGAGCTGAGTAGCACAGAGGGAGAGGAGGGGTACAGCACATCTGTATAAGAAGTTTGGTCTCAAGTTTTAAACAACAAAGGTGTCAGGAATCACAGGATTTTAATCTTTCTAAGAGCCAGCAGAAAAACGTTTGACATAACTCCTAAAATTAGTTTTTCTTCTCTGGTCCGTGCTGCAAATTCATCCATTTCCAGGCTGTGTCACTCAGAGAAGTATGGCTCATGTGATGCCAGGCATCATGCTGACCACACCACTCCCTGAGCTCTCCGAGGGAACCCTTCAGTACAATGCTAGCTGTACACAAACCTGGAAGACACACAGGTGTTTAGATCTCCTAATCTGAGCTCCAAATCTCAGAGCCATCTTTTGGTTCTTCATGCATCTTTTGATCTAATCCTTGTCCTGACTTGTATCGGTGATAGTGCCACTGGCAACAGCTGAAGTCAGGAATGTGAGAACAAAGAAACACAGAACAGAGACCATCCAGGCCATAAAGCCCAGCTTCCTGAACAACTTAGGAGCCTGGAAACTCTTCTAGTTCTCCTGCCCACTTCTTCTATTTCATCAAATGAAAGTTTTTAAATCACCCTATGAACAGACACGTTCAGATATTTTCCATTCAATAAATGAATGGCCGTTCATTTAAGCCCAAAAATCATTTTCACATAAATGAGCCTAAAATTAATTTCCATCTTCTAGATTAACAAAAACTACGATACTGTTAAAAAGTATTTTACCAGGTTGATGCTGACTTAAGTTAGCAAGTGCCAGAGTAGCTGACACCTCACTGCCATGCCTAGAACAACTCCTACCCCCAGCAGAGCTCCAATGATTTCCCCCACAGCATCAGTCACCCATTGGACGCAGCAGTGGGGAGAGCACCCAACTCCTTGCACACATCTGTTCAACAAACAGCAGAGGCACACACTGAACCATACAAAGGAAGATGAAATAAGAAAGGATGCACTCTCTCAATGCCACAGGACTCAAGACATTGGAGCAATAGATGCCAGAAAAGTAGATGGAAAGGGCAGCATCTATTGCCATTTACCGGGAACACTATTTTTCAGTAACATCACACATTAAATGCTCGTTCCTGTTCCTATCAAAGTTAAAAACAGAATTCCCACTGGTTAGCCTAAGAATCAGGCCCTCTATGTATTTTAAAGAGTGAGATCAGCAGCTTTCAACGTCTCTGGGGGGTTTTCATAACGCTGCCTAATTAATTCACAGGCAAATAGATTATTTCTCAGGAGGTGAAAAGCAAGAATTATTTAAAAGCAGCCTTTAGGCAAACTACCAGGGTATAAGAAAAATGTAACTACTGGTTATGTCAGATTTCATTTTCCAGATCAAAAATTATTCTATCAGCTCCTTTTCTTCCTTGAGTCTGAAAAGGTGTAATGAGAACCCTGCATGTGCAGGAAAAGCTGCTGCTGCTTTGCGGAGCCAAGATCCACATCGTAATGCACTTCTCCCACTAACAAACATCTCCTAAATGGGACTGTGCCAGGGCACGGTGGCACAAAGATGGAGGTGCCTTCTCCTCATCTCCAAGTCTCTTCTGCATGGGGCAGAAAGGCTTTATTCACACTGAATTGTTCAGTGCAAGTGACGTTATGGGTCACTGCTTGACATAAGTGGCACAACTGTAACCCCTTAGACTAATTTCCGCTTAAAAGAATAATAAAAGACCTTATCCAGAGGTCTTATTTTCTAAGAACCATGAGTTAGGCTTGGTGGGAAAGCACAGCTGCTGATAAAGTCCCACAGAAGGTCAGTGACAGAGCCAGAATGAGTCAAAGTCTTCTCACTGCCCTGCTGACAAACACCACCTCCAGATCTGCAATCACTGTAGTTCAGCACAACTCTGCTGAAGCAACTGAAACTACACCTGCCTACACCAGCTCTGGTTTTGGCTTGAAATGGTGGTAAATGCTTTAGAAATAACGTCTGGAACATCAGAAGACCAAAAAGGCATTAAACACTCAGGTCCTACTGGAAGTCCATGCAACCAAATTCTACGATATCTCAAAGAAGCCAGCTCAGATGAGAGTGATAGGAGATCTCTCATGTTAATACATCACTTAACTGATAATTTTGAACAGCTTACTTAGTATTAGCTCTATGTCTAAGAGGTTTGTGCTTCTTAATCCCATCTAAGCCTTTTAAGGCACTGTGTTTTTTAATTCAAGGTTTTACAAGGAGAGGGTGTAAAACTCTGTCCTACACGAAGAAGAAAATGGTGCAGGCTGGATAGCAAAGGATCCTGTGAAAAGCAGAGCAAGCCAACGATGTGGCAAACCCTATGGGGCCAGCTTTGTGACATTCCCATGCCCTGTGTGGGCAGTGGGGAGGAATGGAGGGCACAACACAGCACAGCACAGCCTGGTCAGACCCTGCTGGGATGAGCAGAGATGCTGCAGTCAACATGAAGGGACACTGCTGTCAGAGCAGCAGCCCCAAGTGGGGGAAAGCCCAGGATATTCCCCCAGAAAAGTTCTGTGAGATAACTACAGGAACAAATCAAGCAGATATTAGATGACCAACAGCCAGATGATCAGCCTGAAAAAGAAAAACGCCTCACCAAAGCGGTTCTATAAGTAGCAATATTATTTCTAACTTGCTGCAGTACTGTTGCAGCTGCTCTTCAAAGCTGATTCTCTCTGTTTTCCCTTAAGGATGTGGGAATCATTCCTATGCAACAGAAGTGGTAAAGGGCTCTGCATTATTCAGCCCCACTACACCGTCAGCCTTGTTCCTTCTCTCTGCACACAGAACAAATTTCCCCCACAGCAATACCAGCTTCTGGAAACTCCCAGGTTGGGATAAGAGCATGTCTTTGCTCCTGGCATTGTGGAGGTGATGGCTGCCACTCCCCTGCCAAGGTCTGCATTTGGGGGAACTCTGCTGCTGAGCTGTTTTTCTTTTGGGGGTGTTAAACAGCAATTTTGATAATCTTTAAATATTCAAACTTGGGCTTAGCCAGTCAGATTCAGAAAGCACTCAGAAAACACCAGCATTCGAGAGGGCTGGCTCAACCTCCTGTTTTTCTGGGATGCCCTCCAGGTACCTGAGGACTGTAAAGCAGAGAAGAGGGGAGAGTCAATAATTCACGCTTTTACAGGACAAGATTCAGATAAGCCTGAGCAAACCATACACTCTGCTGGGGCTTAGCTGCTCCAGTCCTTAAATATTTTTGGCTGACGGCTCCTTTGAATTCTAAAGGAAAATTAAGAAGCTTGCTGTTTTAAGAGGTTTTGCAAATCTCCTTCCTTTAATTCTCCTCATGTACTCTATATGGGTGTGTTCTCATTACAACTAGGAAAGACCTGAAGATCTTGTTTCCAGGCTCTTCAGAGCGGGGCAGATTTGAATTCAAGTCACGGGAATGCAAAAACAAAAAAGGTAACACTGAAGGATTTCCTTACTCACCATCTTTTCCTAGACTTGACTTAGGTCTTGGTGGCTTTACTGATTTTGGCAGCTACAGTACCAAAATTGTATTTGATGTAAATGGACCAAAGACAAGATATTTACACTTCACAGAGTCATCTAGATTTGAATGCATTTGCTACCTTAGGTGGCCCCCCAAAAAACCCTAAGAACTGACTTAACATCATGGTTGGTCTATACAGTGAGGCAGGTACTGTGGCAGTCACAGTCAGAGCTGTGACAGCTGTCAGAGATGCCCAGGAACAAAGGATGAAGCCCCACCAGCTTTCAGCATTTGAGCAACTTGCAGTCTCGAAGGGATACATCCCTAACAGGTACAAACCTCCCTTCACACAAGTGAAGTGCTCTGCAGAACACCAAGCTGTACACAGTCACTTCTCATGTGTCCTCCAGAAAGGCTTGGGGTGGGACGGGGAGATGGAAAGACAGAACATCACCAGGCCACGCAACTTCCAGCTCAAGTCTTACAGAAAAAGATAGAGAAAAAGAACAAAAGAGGAAAAGAATGCACGCTGACAGAAGATCCTTCTTCCACTGCTGTGGAAACCTTGGAGTAGTCTAAGGGAGACTCTGATGAGGGCATTTACTTACAATTATTTTATAGTCTTCATAATGTGCACAGCAAACCTAGTGCAAGCAAGGACTCATTTCTGTTACATTCAAGAAAATGTTTACGTTGGCAGAAAACATATCTCTTCAAAGCCTATTAATGCAGCATTGCAAAAGGCAGAACAGTCAGTTCCTCAAACTGGAGCTCAAACCTGTTTACTTTGATGAAATAAATGGTTAAGGGCAACAAGGAGTGCAGCAGCATTGGGCAGACCAATATGCTGAGCCCAATCCTACAAATGTTTTGACTTACGAGGAGGCCAAAAATCAAACTTAAATGATACTAATACACATAGCAGCTCTGTTATTTCCAGCAATAGTCAGAAATAAAATTGATCAGGCCATTTTTCAAGGTGCAGTCTTGCAAAACAGAATGGCATAAGCTTAAATAACACGTCCATTAAGTTTTTCAGTTGCTTTAGCCACGTGCTGACAAGTCACACTCGCTAGGCAGAAAATGGTTGTTTTTAAATAGGTTCACCCGAGAGTGGCAGGCAGCAGGGACACTTCCAAATGGTATCACAGTATTTTATCAATCTCAGCCCCCCCTTGGGTGGTTTCTGGACCAGTTACACCAAGACAGACACCTTGGGCTGCCTCCAGGCAGGGCAGCTCTGTGTGACCGTGCTGCTCCCAGCAGGCAGCCCGAGCGTCTCCGTCCTGCATTCCTGACACCAGGACACCACTCCCATGCTGGGACGAGCACGGTGCAGACATCCAAGCATGCTGCATGGAGCCAGCCTGAATAGGAATTGATGGCGCTGAGCCAGAGCTAATAAGGCTGGTGAGACCTGAGCTGACTCCTGCAGTCATGAGTGCAGGGAGCCAGGTCAGGTCCAGCACTGTACCAAGGCATTACCCTTCCCAGAGTCAGGAGCACTGGAAAACACAGCACAGAGAGCAGCTCAGCTCCCACAGAGCTTACTGAGCACCAGTTAGGCTTATATCACACACAGCTGTCTGCATATTTTACACTGCTCTTCCCAGACCTCACATTAGCCAGTTTCCTTCCTTACCTGAACCATCCTGGCATCTAACATGCAATGATGAGCTGGCTGTTTGGAATTAATTTATAACAAATTAAAATATCCTGATGAGTTGAAGCCAATCTGTGGTGCAACAGTTTGCAACCAGATGGTCAGACTACCACGACCGTGCAGTCTGATCCGCTGATTAAAGTGGGTCACAGAAGTTCCTCCCAGTTGGTAGGATTAGTTCTGAGAGCTATTAGCCAACAATACTCTGGGCCAGCATTGTTCTCCATCACCAACGTGTTGTCTTGAGCAGCACAGCTGAACAGGATGGCTCTTTTTCCAGCATCACAAGATTTAGAGAGGTACCTCAGTGTGCTGGGATTCAGTGGGAGCTGTAGAGGGCCACCACCAGCTCCAGGAGCTCCTACTGCTGGCTCCCATTGGCAGGGGGCTGTCACAAAGTCCTGCCTCCATTGGCAATGAAATCAAGTGGAATTTTGCTTAAGTAAGGGCTGAGTCAGTCATGAGTCAGGACTCGTGGACTTGGCCCAAAGCATACATACATTTAAAAATAATTGCCTTGAGTGCTTGGAAAAGTTTTCAGCAACAGTGGGGAGATGTGAATAATTTTGGTCCAGCATGAAGATCAAAGAATGGTGAACACATCCATGCTACTCAGCCTTGTGGGCACTGTCCAGCCCAACCACAGGAGCTGTTTGCTTCCCAGGGTGAGAACCTCAACCCATGGGCGTCAAAGAGTGAAATCATAGCTACTCTTTGATGTATTTATATGGGTGGAGATTCCAGGTCTTGCAATGAAATGGGATTACTCACACCCTTTTGTTCCCAGGGATTAAAGCCTTTATCTTCACATTCTCAGCAGGAATATCATAATGTTTTGGGAAAGAAACCTTAAGATCTATACCACTTACACACCGCTGTTCTTTTAAATATATATGATATGTGGTTAGCCTTCAGGACAGAATACAGAAGCATAAGAACAAACAAATGAACTAATAGTAAAGGATGGAGTATGACTGAACAACTGAGCACAGTCTATCAGTATGGGCCCAATCTTTTTTTTTTCCTCACTCCCACAGAACACTCATCACTTGTAATCATATGGGAAAACTGCACCAGCAAAATAACATATTGTTAATATTCCTATGTTGATTCTTTTCTGCCTGTGATATCTTGCCCTAGCTTGAACTGCCCCAGGCACATCTATTACACTCATCCAATGGCTACAGCTCCTCAGGTTTGGAGGTAGTGAAGAGATCCATTAAAGCATTTGCCTGCTTGGTAACAAGTTCATATCTTAAAGGATGAGCATGACCCCAATATACAAAGTGGATTTAGGAGCCAGAAGAATAACCCAAGTTAACAGTTATCAGCTACTCCAAAGTAAGTGTCTTAGTGCTTTTCTCACCCCTTGGCAAATACAAAGTAAGCCAAAGTCGTTTTTCCCTTCCACAAAAAAAAAAAAAGGTGGATAGCCACATTGCTTTTACTGGGGGTGTGAGCATGAGCAAGGTGAAGAAGCTGGCATGCAGGAGCTTGCTATGCTCTGGTAATCTGCATGCACATCAGAGCCCTCAGTGCAAGTCAGGCTCAAAACCAGCACAGGTTGTAAAGTGGGGTCAGAAATACATAACCTGGGCAGGCACAGCTGCAGAACCTCAGCACTACTCTCATGGATTACATAGAAACCTTATAACTCATGTTATACCCTCTGGCATCACAGTAACTGACCATCACACATACAGGTGAGTTAGCAGCTCAGAAACTCTCCTGTGCTGAGAGGAAGAAGAGATGAGTACCACAGCACAGAAGATGTGAGAGTGGAAATGGCACTTCAGTTCAGGACCAGATAAACAGATAACTCCGTGGCAGCCCACGAGAAACCCAACAAGATTTCCTTCCAACCCAACCGCTTTTATCTTGGGAGTTCAATTATTTGTTTAGGTGACATCCCTTTGTGATCTGTCTTAGCTAGCCAGGTGAGGCATGCCATAAAGCAGCTATTAGCACTAATTAGCATTGCTGGCCTTCAGCAGGTGCTGTACAGGTCACAGCAAGGAACAGCCATGCCCCAGAGGATACGCAGCTCAAGTGAGCAAGCAGTACGTGTCAATTCACAGGTTTAAAACATGCCTTACAGTGCTTCTCAACCAAATAGCATCAAAAATCTACAAAATCTACAGACTACAAAAATCTATTTTAATTCCTCATGTCAAACCACCAGGTGAGCATCCTGTTTCCACTGCAAAAGAACACAATGTGCTCACAGTCACAAGGCAAAGTGTAAGCAAGAGTCTCAAGCACACCCTGAAGCAGAGAAGGCAAATTCCAATTAAAGACTATTCAATTAAAAGACTTACCACATGACTTTATGATGCTTTTTTTTTTTTTTTTAATGTTCAAACATGAGAGCAACCTGGTAAGGTGCAGAACAATTAGAGAAAACAGATGAAGAAAGAGAGAGGAGGAACTGTGAGTGATGAGAACAGCACATCATGCAGTTGCCATGCCATGGGCACTCTAATGACTGCTCAGGATTTTGCAGACGTATCTAAGAGAACCTTAATAAGGGATTTCATGCTCTGTTCCTTCACTGGACAATCACAATTGCACTCATCTGCCATCGGAGCAGACCACTGACCATAGGCTCAGAAAAATGCTTTCACAGAGATCCCAATGAGAGCCTCCCCCTTATCCTGCCATTACTTGGTAATCAGTGTGACCCAGTTGGGACTGAAAGGGCCAAGGACTTGCAAAAGACTTATGCACACACTTAAGACTGAGCACAAGAATAGCTCTAGTGAAGTAAAGCACATTTATGAGTGATTTCATAGAGTTAAGCTGAACTCTGCAACTGCTGGGCATTTCTGCTGATTGCATCTGCATCAGTAAAAGGATTGCTTTGCTAACAAGTATCAGCTGGGTGTTACATGGAAGGGAAAGGTGAAGAGATGAGAAATAAGACAAAGTCAGTTGCTGAAGGAAAATCAGGGACTAAAGACAGACTGCTTGGCTCTTCCAGCAATTACAAAACCTGCCCAGCTCCCAGAAGGGAGAGCTCAAGCGAGCTGCCTGCCATAGCTGTGTTTCTAGTGCTCACAAAGGTCAGCCTGGCCACAGCCAAATGCCAGGCATTTGCTCAACTTAAAAATCAGTGAAAAGCAGCACGGAGTGGGAGCACACCAGGACTGTGCTTCCTACAGCACCTCGCCAGCAGGGCCAGGACTTGTAGGTTATTTCTGCAGAACACCCACAGATATAAGTTCCATTCCTCAGTTTCCCCCTCCAGTAAAATGGCATTAAAGGTATTGATCTTTCATGAAGCACTACGTGAGATACCCTCATATTTCAGAACAGAGGTAACAGTGCTCTGCCTGATGTATATTTACATGCTGTAAGGCACGAATGGTGGTATCACAGGGCTGCTGTCTCCATGGGGTTCTGCAGGAGGAACCCGTTAAACAAATAAACACTGTGTGCAAGGATCCAAACTACTGCATATGGTCAGTTATTGGAAGGGTGACCAGGCTGCAACAGAAATTTCTTCTTCTCCAAGGGCAGGGAGCCAAAAGACCAGCATTTACCAAACAATGTGCAGACAGAGCATCGCAAGCATTCCTCATGGGAAACGTAAGCCTCTGCTCCAGTCCATGTGTGATGGGGAGTGCTGCGGGCGGGACAGGACCACGCAGAGCCATGGGGATTGCACTTGAACCCCTGAGCCCTGAACTGGGCCCTTTTCCCTGCAGGGGTGTCCAGGGCACACAGGGGAAAGCTCTGTGCAGAGCTTGAGCTCTGGCTTTGGTTTGCAGTAGCAGAGGCAGCCCAGCCCTTCATTCTGTACCAACATACCAAGTGGCTTCTTCTCTCCAGACATTTTTTAAAATGTATTTCTGAGTGCTATCATTTTTACTTTTAATCTTCAGCAACTGATGCGACCCTTTGGTCCTTTCACACCATCCTCTAATTTTGTAAATCCCTAAGGTCAGGTCCTGGGAGACCACAATAAAGCCTTGCTCTGTAAAGTCAGCATGCTGCTCATGCTGAGCAGGACTGGGGCATGGGCACAGCAGGTCACAGGTGATTCCTGTCCATTACCAGCACCACAGCAGAAACCAAAAGCTCCAGTCTTGTGAAAGAGCAGCAGCTCTGAAAGGGATGCAGCAGACAGGCCCTTGTGCTGCCCAGCAGTGCTATGCAGCCACTGCTCATTGCAGCTGCAGGTGGGTGCAGCAGCCCCAGACCACACCGTGAGGGGAGCAGCAGTGTGGCAGGCATGGAGAGCACCTTTGTGGCCTGGAATCTCCTGAACCCATTCCAGGGCCTCAGGAGCCATCCCAGCACATGGCCTGGAGAAGCCCTGAACCCCAGCAGGACCCCTGGGGACCCTACTGAACTCCAGCTCTGAACCCCAGCCCCTCATCACTCCGTGATAAGGTCAGCACTCAGCACGACCAGCAGCCAACACAATTTCTACCCAAAGAAGGTGGCACAGACATGCAACAGGCGTAGGAATGAGCATGAAACCGATCAAACAGTGAAAGCAGAGCAGCATCACCAGATTGCAGAACCGTGTGTGTGTGCACACACACTCACACATGCATCTACATACAATTTTCCCTTTTCCCGTAAGGCATTTTATTGTTTTGTTAATTCCCAGGATATAATCTGTTTTGCATTAAGTGGGATGTTAAGCATCTAATTGTCAAGTGCTGATAAGCCATGGGAAATTTTATGACAAGATAAGCATCAGCTGAATGGAGATAAAACACTTCAGATGCTAAGGTGAGATTCCAGGTGAGATCAGCCTGCACGCTTGTGAATACCAGCACAGAAGGCATGCCAGGAGGAGCTGGAGAAATACTACAGGTGGAAATGGACAAACTGAAGAGCTGAAGATCAAAATCAGCTGTTACCAACTGCTCCACATTCCCAGCTGTGCGGGGCACTGACACTTTGCACCTGGACTGATGTCATCATCTAGGAATGGCATCAAGTTTCATACATTTGATGTAAAACCTGTCATTTACTCCTAAAGTACCACAACACCTACAAATACTGTCAAGTACCCAGAAGTGCCATAACACAGACTGTAAACATGTTTTTCTGCCCTCTTTTATCTCTTCAAATCACACAGAATTTGCAGCACAGCCCCAGCCCGTCACCGTCCAGCCCTGCCATGAGCAGTTCATGCCCTTGTAGGTGAAGATTGACATGTTTGCAATTCAAACCGAGCTTTTTGTCAGCCCAAGTAACTGCTTGATCTTATGAATGTCAGCATTACCTTCCGCTTCCTCCTGTCCGTGTATGTCACTCTATCCTAACGCAGGCAGTGAGGTCTGAGCAGAGACTTCTCACGGCTGTGGCAACAGCCCAAGGCTGTGTGAGTCAGCACACTACCACACACCTACTACCAAGACCCAATGTTTGGGTATCATGGGTTACTCTGAGTACTGATCCATTGGTTTTATGATTACACCTCTTCAGTTGTTTGTAAACTGCTGTCCAGAGCAGCGTAAACGCAAGGGAAGAAAAACACATGCACTTTGTGCTGGCTCTAGAGTAACAGCTCCTCCATCAGCCTCAGCATTGCATCAGCTGGCTCCTACTTATCTCCATGACCTCCTGCTACTTGACGCTCTCTGTCATGATTTTGGAACAGCAGTTTGGGTTTTGTGATGTTAGCAGACTTTGAGCCTTTTAACCTCAAGTACTATTTGTTTTGCTTGGCACGCTCTCTATGGCCAAACAAGAACAGGACTGGCCCTCCAGAGCAGACTCGTGGTTAGCTGCTTCCAACCAGGGCTTGGAAGTGACAGTGATCCTGCCTCTAGCCCACCCCACAGACCTCCGACAGCCCTGTCTGGAGAAGCTGCACAGGTAAAGGAAAGGACTCAAGCATTCTGTGAAATCTGTGTTTACTGGGAGCTAGAGGAGAGGAGAAACATACTCCATCTACTTCTGCCACTCTGCTTTGCTCTTCAGCCGTAGCACCTGCTGGTAGTGGTCACAAATAGACTTTGCAGGGCACCCAGCTGCTCCAAAAAAACCACCTAGCACACCCCTCCTGCACCTTAAATCCACCAGCACAGCTGGCTCATACCCCAGCTCAGCATGCTCCTGAGCTGCTGAAACCAAGGTCTCCTCCTAGCAGCTCCTCCCCCGTCGAGGTTTTGCAACCAACAACTGTCTATTTAGTGAACAGCTCAGCTAAAATTATCTTTTCCTACTCTCTGGACTGTCCTGGCAATTTTCTTATGCTCTCTGGAGACTGGTGGGGACTTCTTTCCTATTTTGTTTAAAAGATGACTGTTTTCTGGTCCCTGAAATTTCCTGGTAATTCAGTGTTAAAAAGCAACTGTCAATAAATTTGCTTCTAGTACTGAAGAAGCTGCCCTTTTTTCCCCCTTTGCTTTCTTTTCTTTTCCCATTTTTGCTACAGAAAGTGGGAAATCAAGCCAAGGAGGAGGCACTGTAAAATTTCTACGTATTTTAGGGACAAAAGTTGTCAGTTCAGAGGGCATTTTTAGATGTCATCGTTTGTCAGGTGACTCTATTACACACAGTGCCACTGCAAGCAAAGTAACAACAAAAAATGGTCTTACAGTGCACGTAAAATGCTTTCCCTGCAGAACCAGAGCTGCAAGCCCTGCCTGGTGCTGAGCATTGGTGACTCAGCACTGACCGTGGCTGGAAGTGCCTCCAGCAGCTCTCACCAGAGCTCCATCAGTCCTCACTGCATTTTAGCCTGCTAAGTGAAACACATTCCTGACAACTGCATCTTGTAGCTTTGAGTTATTTTTGTATCTCCTGTAAACGAGCTTCACCTGCCTTTCTGTCCAAGACATCTCCCCACAGGCTTCTTAACCTGAAATGGATTGAATTTCAACACTGAAGCTCCTTGAGCTCAGATCTTGTGAGTGTTGCTTGCAATTACTGTAGGGATCTGAGACTTTTGACATGAAATCCTTTGGCTCCAAATCAGTGTTTTACAAACACAATACTTATTCTTTTTCCTCTTTGCTTTTTTTTTTTTTTCTTTTGGACCTGAAGGTGGAATGTGCATTCTTTGGGTAACAAAGAAAAACAAACAAACAAAAAACCCCACTACTACTATCTACTACTATTAAGAGTTCTAGTACACTGCTATTAAATCATTTAACGTAGGATCAAGCACTGCCACAGCAAGCTTAGCATGACATATTTACTGATTCAAAGCTACCTCTGCATAAGCTGATGGATCACTCCATGTGCTCTTCCTTAACAAGCTGTGGCTACAGAAAAGCACTGTTGCTGCATTAACTAATGCATCAGAAGACTTAATCAATTCAGATGACAAGGCAATTTCTTGCTGGCCTTCCTTTCATGTTAACATCTCTCCTCATTCTTTCCCCAGGGCAACAGAGGTATACTCTGCCTCTCAGACCTTTGTCAGCTTTCTCTAAGATGAAATTCCTAGTGGTAAAAGAATCTTGTCAAAAAATGTGAGGGGGAGGGAGGAAAAAATTTCAGTTGGTTTGTAACTAATTTTGCTCCGCTTTGTTTCCCCTGATATTTCTTGCTGCCTGACTGCAGCCCAGCTCTGTCTCCCATGTACAGCCTGCAGGAACGCCCAACACTGAATTACCCTGAACCAGATGTGGACTCCCCACAGCTCAAGGTTGAAGACCTACTGCAGGACATGCACCTGAGAGTCATGTATGATATCTGAAGTCATGCTGAAGAAACAACCTCCTGAGTCACTGGCCACCTTTTGGTCTGCATGGAGATCACTGCACAGCTGGCATCAGTTTTTGCACCACCAGGGAGGGCTAGCAGCACCTGAGCAATCTGGCATTTAATTCAGCAAGGCTCAGCCTGTGCATACTGGGCAGCTCCTCGTGCTGATGCCAGCCTGGCTGCACCATGCCAAGGCTAGCCCCTCAGCATGCATGTGGGAAAAACACTGCACACCCACACTCAGAGTCACAGGCTCCAGTCCCAGCTGAGTCAACTCAGCCCCATATTTTTGCAGAGAAGATATGCGGAATCTGATTGGGCTTATCACGTGTGTACAGGGCAGGGAGTGGCTCTTTGACTTCAAAGAACAGATAAGGCCATCAAAGTAATTGCCATCTTTAAACACTGTCTACTTACTCACCAGATCACCGCTGAATTCAGACTCCAAGCCTCTCACTCCAGTAACCAAGTGGATGTGTTTCACTGCTTGCTGCTCCTGTTTTAGCTTGCAGAGTCAGCGCTGCCCTGGGGAGAAGAGAGTCATCAGGGATGACTTTCTGCTCAAGGATCAGCAGCTCCCTGGTTAGAAGCTTTGTCTGAGATGCAATGTGATATAATGCCCACTGCCTGGGGACTGTGAGCCCCACAGGGGGCTGTGAGCATCAGGCTGCCTGTGCTGGCAGCAGGAACTGCCTCCCTTTCTGTTCTCTGCATCACACTCCCACGTTTGGGAAGTAAAGGTGTGTTAGGCCATGGTGTGGGACGCCAGAGGAGAGGCAGAGGTGGATGAAAACAAAGTGAGCTTGCTTTGTGGTTGACTCAGGGCAAGAGACAGCCTTCTGTCAAGGGCTGTGCTTCACCCAGCACCACCTTGCTAGGACTCAGATGGAAAGAATTTCACTTGCGGGCAGGAGAGCAAAGCAGATACGCTATCTCAGCACCCCACCCCATCCCTCACTATGCCTGTCTCAGGTTTTGATATGCAGTGTGCAAATCTGGAATGCATTCATAAATAAATGTCAAATTCTCAGATATATTGTCAGCCCTAAAGAAAATGAGCAGACTTAATTAAAAATCCCACTGTTTCTTTTACTCATGACCCGAGCCACATCTACAGCCTTGCTGCTATTTAAACGTATAGCACATATGCACATAAATGCAACCAGTACTTATCCACTCCAAGAAACCAGCAAGATGATTATGCCAGTGTCTGAGAAAATCACCTGGAAGTTGTAGCAACAACTACAAGCTAACAACTCAGAGGATTCCCAGTGTAATATACTTATAAATGACACGTAGATCGTAATCCCTTTAAATTACAAGATGCCAAGAAATCTGTTCCCATGTTTCTCATCCAATACATGTTGCTGCTTTTCAAACATTTTCCTTCATCAGGTGACAGCACAGCCCCGTACAGATCCAGATGTGCAAGAATAAAAACCAACTCATAGTAGGCCGACACATTTAACCCCTAAAAACAAACTCCATTTCTCCAAGTTGACATTCCTGATATCTATTTGGTTTCTGTGTGCTGTAGCTCCCGAATTTCTGACCCCTGAGATGCATTACTCCCGCCTGGTGCTCAGTGGTGGGAATGTCAGCTCTAACACTGCAGGACACCTTGGGGCTGGAAAATTCCCATTTCTTTGGCCCAAGGGGCCAAGAGCTGTGGGAAGGGCACTGCTCCCTGTGGGCTGTATGTAACCACAGCCACTGCTGTCCCCTGGTTCTTCTTGCCCCGAGCATCATCCCCACTGCTCATGTTCTTTCAGTGGGATAAAAGAGGAGCCAAGATCACAAAGCTGACCACAACACCACAGCTGCCATTAAACCAGCAGAAGGCATCTCGTCTCATGCACACAGGATATACCTACCCATGTTATCCTGTGAGAAGGCTTCATCCAAGCCACAACAAAGGCTTCCGTGGGCTTTGGATGTGATCTGCTTCAAAGTGCTCCCTTTTCCAGAACAACCTCATTCTGAATCTATTTTGGCTTGTCACAAAGCCAGTGGCAAACATCCAATGACTTCAGTAGTAGGTACGTTTTAGCAGAACTCATTACAAACGGGGTTAACTCTCTGCTAAAGAAAATAGTAAGCACTGCTTTCCCTTTGAACACACAGGGGGCCCCTGGCTGGCATGTCCTGCTGGGCAGCCTGCAGCAAACCCCCCGAGCACTGGGGTAGGTGGCTTTTTCCTGGCCTGAGCACACTCGACCTCTTGGCATCCCTTCATTCAGTTGATTAAGCAGACACACAGACCAGATGACCTGCTTTTCAGCTCTTTTCTACAATCAGATTGTTCCACCACGTTACTGTATCTTGTTTGCTGCTAGAACAGGTGTTTACACCTGATGGGAACAGGCCTTCATACGTGGTGACCCGCACACAGCAAACAAAGACAACAGGCCAACTCCTGTCCTGTTGACACCTACCACTTTTTAGCTCTGGCAGCGTGCATGTAAGAGCAAGCAGAACACAGCTCAGTAATTTTGCAACCTATGCTGTCAACCTTCAGTGCCAGGAAATCTACCTGTTGCAAAATGCAATATAAACACCACAGCATTATAATATCTGCACTGCCTGCTCATGACTGTGGTTAATAAAAGGTAGCCATCTCCTTTTTTAGTAAAGCAACGCGGTCTGTATTTGGGATTTAGCACTTTTCTTCTTTTTTCCAAGAGATTAGAATTTGGTCATAAAAATCTTATTCTAGAAAGATGTTTAGCAGAGACACTGCCTTGGCTCAACTGCTAACACCTTTTGATAGCAAACTTAAAATGAATCCTCCATTCAAGCTGTGAAGCAGCAGGACTGTGGCACCAGTGTAAGCATTTTCACAGAGGTTTTTCATGTTCCCATCTGTACCACCACACCCTGGCTCATACAGTAACCATGGTCTCATTTAAGACTCGCAGAAGGCAGTGGAAATTTTCCCATCGTGTTGCAGAGCCCTACCAAAACATAACTCAGTACCCAATTTTTATTCCTTTGCCTTTTTGCTAAGCATGATTTTACCTAAACCAAGCCTAAGCTCAGCAGGCCAGCTCTGCTCAGTACAACATCTAAGCACAAGCTTTAGTCCCAGGATTCAAGAATGCACTTAAAAGCTTTGCTGATATCAGAACTGAGTGTCCGTTGGGTTCAGTTTTCATTCCCACTGGTAGAGCTGCTTTCAGGGACTGCTTGCTTCTCTTCACCGCTCGTGAAGTGCTGAATCTCTAGCCCTGTTGGCAACTACAGCAATCCCTCTCCACTCTGGGAATGCATCATTAATTGTGGAATTTGGATAGAGTGGATGTCCTTACAGTTTCCAGACTCTCACTGTTGAGAAAGTAGATCCCGTAAAAGGACTCTGTGGGACTATTTCCTGCTTAGAAAATAAAGAACATAAAAATCCAGGAATTCAGTCCACTGTGGACGTACTGAAGACTGAAGGTCAGGCTCTAACCTCAGCCACTCCACTGCCAGCCCAGAACACACGCTGAAAAGTTAATGGAATGACTTCAGACTTTCCCCAGCAGAGCTGAGCGCAGACACGGGTCCACACTGTCTGGAGATGGAGATATTCTGAGCCAGACTCTTTGCCCTCAGTCTTGGGAACATTTTCATAATGGAACATGATGTTTGCAGAAACTAGTCCAGAGGTGGCTTCTCCATCTGTAAATATGTCAAGAGCAAATTGGCAAGCTGACTTCTCCATCCCTGGAATGTGCAGGAAATAGCTGTAAGTATACTTACCCCTAAAAGAAATAGCTTCATTCCCATCAACAAAATGGTTTCTAATATGTCATGCTCACAGTAGCTTTGATAAAAGGCCGTAACATACTGTATGCCCCTTAAATGGCTTTTAAATCTCAGCCCGAGCGTTTCATTATGAGCTCATTAAAGGATGACTGCTCCCTCAGACTGCTGTGGTCACACGGCAGAACACAAAGTAATTGGAACTGCATCCCCAATCCTGCACAAATGTGTAATATAGCAGTCAACGTAAACGTTCGCTTTGCTTCCCAATGTTGCCACACAAATCAGTACAGCAGACTTGGCAGCAGTTCAGCCAAATCTGGCACAAGCTCCAAGCTAGAGCGTTTCACAGTTGTTAAGAAAAACAAATCTGTATCACGAACGCGCCTCGGAACACTCACATTTCTGTTTTGTTTTTGCACAAAACACGGGCCAGATTCTGCTCCGATTTACTTTCGTGCAAACCCAGAGGAACTCTACTGTCTTTGATTCTTCCAGGTTCACACCGGTGTGTGTGTGATCACAATGCAGCTCTAGGTCTGATGTATGGGATGATTCATCAGTCAGGATACATCCTTCACTATGTCATTAGCATCACAAACTCATTCACACAAAGCAATTCATGTCAGAAGTAATCAGGAAGCAAAATCAAAGCTGGTATGGACACTGGAATTGATACTGGTGAAGATGGGTCGCTGTTTTTGCTAAAATTCTGGGTCAGAAACTTTATTTAACAGTGTTGTTTTAAAAGTTCAGACTGCAGGCAGCAATCCAGTCTGCATTAAGACAAGCAAGAAAGAACATAATCTGTTTTATACCTAATTTACATCCACAAGGGACAAGAGGTTTTTTTCCCCCCAGTAAAATATTACTGGTTGTCTGTGAAAAGCTATCACTGTCTGAAAGTTGGATTCATTTTGTAAGGAGAGAGATACTGTGCATTCAGTATGACACTGTGCCCTCCCTGCAGGATGGGGGCTGTGGGTTTGCTCCCACCATGGGATGCAGTGCTGTGCAGAGCCCACACTCACCCTACAGCCATCTGCATTGCATTTCATGGCAGTATGCAGACACAGCTCACTTCAGAAAGCAGAGTAAAACACAGCAGAGAAGTAGAAACTCTTTAGTACAAGAAGGTCACTTGGGGAAGTGGCAAGGATGCCAGCACAGCCCAACCTGAGCCTTTAGCAGGTCACCTTCAACAGGAACCCCAAACCTCCAAGCCCAACCTGCAGGAATTTGCATTGCTGGGGCTTTCAGGCACACAGTATGGGTGGAATGAGAGCTCAGCTGAAATGCAAGGGGCTTAAGAGAGAGGTATCTGA
The DNA here is from genome assembly GCA_013399175.1 of Odontophorus gujanensis. Lineage (NCBI taxonomy): Eukaryota > Metazoa > Chordata > Aves > Galliformes > Odontophoridae > Odontophorus > Odontophorus gujanensis. The sequence continues at coordinate 489,520 of VXAB01004361.1, forward strand.
AGCATTTGTACTGTAACAAAAAGAGTAACACAACTGGAACTCCTGTCCCTTCAGTATGACAAAATAACAGATGTGTTTGTGCAGAATATCAGTAATATTTGTCACTAAGTATTCCTAAATACTCAATAATTTGGATACATATTACGCCCTTGAAACAAAGCAACACCAGAAGCAAAAAATAGCAATTGCCAAAATGAGGGGTGTTTTTTGCACAGGAATTACAGGAAAGAGAAGGAACAGGTCACACTCTTACTCTGCCTAGGGTTTGGATGGGAAAGGATCAGAGACCTTCCTTCTGCTCCCACCACATTCTGTAATCTCTATTTTAGCTCAGCCAAGCCTCACATTGATTACTGAGGCACTTTGGCCATCTCCCATTCTGCTGAAGTTGCCTTCAGAACCTTTCTGCTCTGTACAGATTGCCCTCAGCTCCCAGCTTACATTAACCCATGGACAGCTCATAAACACTTGTTCCCTGGACAGAAACAGGGTTCAAGCTGATTCAAACCCATTGAAATTAATGAGGTGGTGGTTTTTTTTTCCCCATTGACTTCAATGAGCCCTGAATTAAGGCCCTGTGTGTGGACAAAAAGGCTTAGGGGAGTTCTTGTAAAAGGAGAATTTTATCCTGTTGATCTTGGCCTCTCTCTTCAGCCTGCTGTGAACTGTCTGCCTTATTTTAATGCTGTATTCTTATCCTGTTCTAGTGCAAAACTCCCGTTGAAATCCAGGATGGTCTTGCCAAGTTGTTATTAATTACCGTGGTTCACGAGGCTCAATCCTGCAAACTGATCTGCATGAGCTCACAGGTTTCTCTTCAAGGATCTCCTTTCAGGATTTGGGCTCTAGGTCTACAAAAGCAAGGCCCAGAGGGAAAATGAGATTGGCAGAGCATTGCTCTCAGGTCTGCCTGCCCTACCAGCGCTACTGCAACCTCAAGGAGCTCGCAAGCCCAGAACTGCTGGGTATTAATGGAAGGGCAGGAGGTTAGCAGGGACACAGGCACAAGGAGCCTTGCCTCCAAGCTTTTCAGTCCAAAACAACCAACCCTTGACTGGTCAGAATTCATTTAAGTAGAATTCAGCTGTGTTGGAGGAGGGCACAGCTCAGGTGCAGCTCTGGAACAAAGTGAAGCAGCTGTAGGGCTGAAGTGCAAGAAGGGGGACAACTCGATTTTACTTTTGGGACTGCAGCACAAGATGCTTCTCATCCTAACAAACAGCAAGATGTTGCACAGGGTGCACAGGAGCTCCAAGTGTTGATATGTGGGCATTTAATTGTCTCTCTTCTACTAGGAAATCCTGCTTTGATTAAAACAGGGCTCTGGATTAGTCCGCCCTGCCTTTATTACTGAACTTAGTACTTGTCAGTGCCAGGATCACATTAAAAGCAGGTTTAGGATACACTTGTGTTATTTTAGCTGAACGGTGAAAAAAGATGGAAAATGCTGTTTTCCAGTGGAAACAGAAAAACCTCAACTAGTTATTAGAAAAAATTATGAGCCCTTCAATTAGACCACAGGCACTTTATAAGGCAAGCAGGTCAAGATGTACTTCACTCCTTGAATCTGAAATGTTAAAAGAATCATATAAGGTATCTGCATAGAATTATGCAGGATGAGTTCAGATCTCACTAATCTAGCTAGTCAGATGCATGTAAAAATAAATAAGGCCCTAAAAAAGAATGACATCAGCCATAACTACTTATTCTGCTCTAGATTTGGCAGGTAAAAATCAGCAAGAAACCAACTGCATTATGCTGACTGGGCTCCGCGCCTATTTCCCATCATGCAGGGAGCCATGCCAAATCCTTGACACAATAGCAATTTTTGCTCAGTGCCAAGTATTCTCAGCCTGGCAGGGTGAATGCACAGCCGTCTCCTGAGGTCATGGAACTGTTATGGCATCCAAACTGCAACGAGCATCGCTGATTTAGGAGGTGAAATGGTTGTTGCATATGAGACCACTTCCACTCAGCCAAGCTGCCGGAAGGTGTGTTATAGAGACACCAAACCAGGACATCCTTAACAAAGCCATAGCACATGCCAAGCAGCAGCAGCTCATGGAGCAGCAGCCTCCAGACAGCCTGGAAAACAACTGGGTCAGGAGAGCTGTTAACCACCCCAGTATCAGGTATCTATGCAAGCTGACACAGCAACTGCCAGTCACATTAGGTGACAAGTGGCTTCTATTTAGACATGATCCACTCAGACAGCGCAGAGATAACAAAGGCACTTTACTGCACTGCGTCCTTCCATAGGGATGGGGACATCTGACAATAGCACAGCAGAGAGCTTAGCTGCTAGAGTGCAAAGCACTGCAGGCACAGACAGTTCTTCCTTCACTTACAGCTGATCATCGTGTCCTCCATAACAAACACTGAGCAGAATCATGCTGGCTTAATAATACACTCCTATGGAGATGGACATGCTAAAAAGATGTAATTAGACCTCTGTCAGCCACTAAGCAGCATGCCTGGCACACGTTTGGTCTGTATGGCAGACCCTTGTTTTCACACTAGAGGGTCAAAGCAGTACACTGAACCTGCCCAGCTGATAAGGTGCCAAACCCTTTATGAGTAACTCAGGAAAGTCAAAGCACCCTTAAAGCTCACAGGGGCATGAGTTATGAATGTGCTGGAGTACTCAGAAAGGCAAAACACAATGCTGCTGCAGTACCTGTACCCACGGAGCACACACTGCTAGCAGTAACTCTAAAGATACTTTCACCACAAATCATGGGACATCCTTGGCCGTGTGGAGTTCAGCTCATGCAAAAGCCACATGCCTCCTCCTGTCAGGCTCCCCATTCACCTCCTGCTGTCCTTGTGTCTTCCACTGTAACACACCACGACAAAACGTGGGAGCAGCCTATGGCATCTCAAAGTACTTCCAACAGGCCATGCAGCCAGCAGCACAAAGCACCCTGACCCAGACCCCTCTGAATGGCAGTATCTGGACAGAGGGGACTCGGGCTCTTCCCTCTGCATCCTGGCCTTGACCTTGGTTTCTGAAATCTCACAGCCCTAACAGCCAAGATGGTAAGAAATATCCCCATCCCTTTCCTTTGCTAAGTGATCCAACCTATGTTCCACGATAAGAAAGGAGATGAAAGACGTGTAACACTGTAAGAACTGATTCACACAGCTGTAGCTGGCTTATGCACAGGACTCACCATGGTTCTTTCCAAAGATTAAGCAAGAGTACTGTGCTTCATGCCAAGACCATCTCATGGAGGCACTTCAGGGTGCAAAGCCATCTCTCACCTGAGCAGACACTGGCACAGCAGGAGTCTGGCTCACACACACAGACCAGCAGCATCCCACGCACCAGAGGGAGCCACGTCACGGATACCTGGTGCTCACAGGACAGAGTTCCCACCACCCCCCATTGCTCCTCTCCTGCTCAGCCAAATCAGGTGGGAAAGGATTCCCAGGGCCAGAAGAGCCCTAGGCAGGCAGCAGGCAGCTGGGAAGACCACGCTGCAGCTTTCCTAAGGGCTCTGTGATCTCACACTTGCAAAGCTTCTAAAGACTTTTTCTTCCCACCGCGCATTAGCAATTCATTGAGTGGTTTCTACAAGTCTGAAAGGGAACAAACAGACGCATTTCCAACAGAGAGCTGGGGTGGAAAAACTGCAAGAACTTCCCTAGGAGCCCAGCAGCAAGCCCCCAGCAGTACGGCTGCTACCCCACAGCAGTAGGGTCGCTAGCCTGCAGCAGTGTCCCAGGGAAGCAGGGAGGGCAGCAGGAAACAAGCTGGCAGCAGGAGAGCTGCACATCTCCAGGGCACCCCAGACACCTTGTGTCCTCAGGTATGTCACTTCTCCAGTTTCCCTCTCCTTAAATCGGTGATAAAACTTCACAGGAGGCTCTTTTTTAATGCCAAAAAGATTAAAATACAACAGCAAAGATTCTCTGTGAGCATGCAAATCTGCAAATAAAACAGCATTTGTAGGGGAGGAGAAACCACGGGCAGGGCTGTGAGCATCCAGGTTTTGAGCTCTCCCTGCAGCGATCTCCTCCTCCTGGAGCTTCCTGGAAGAGGGCTGTTCTGATACACACACTGCTTCTGTAATGTGAATTTTGCCCAGTAGTATTATTTCTAAATTTACTAACACTAGATAGAAAGCCATCTGCAAGTTCACAAGCTCTCACACAAACGACAAATTCCAAACACTGTGCAGTATTTAGAAAATTGCTCTGAAAAATCTGGTTTCGTACCACCTTTGGTTGCTAAATAAACTTGTCTGGAGATTAACCACAGCCCTCACAAAAATAGTTACAAAACACTTCTATGAGTAGAAACAGTTTTATGAGTAGAAATGGGTGTTGGTAAAGAAGCCTGGTTGTGTTTTTTGTTTTTTTTTGTTTTTTTTTTTAACTGAAGTTGAAATGTAAAAAGAAATACAATATGAGCTCTGTAAGCAGATTCTTCATGGTAAACAAATATGCAGAGATTTGGAGAATGCTAAGTGATCATTTTTAGAGCATTTATTTTTGGCAGGGTAAACACTTATAGACCCCAAGCACTTCTCTGCGTGTACAGCGTCTCCAACTGTGAAAACAAAACAAATAGCTGAGTTTCATTCGTTGCAATCAGGATTTTTTTTTCAGGACTGTCTGGAGTAAAGTTGGATCGCGTTTGGAGTAGCTTGGAAATTCATTGTTGAAGCAGTAGTCTCCAGTGGTAAACATCCTACAGTATGTATATAATACAGAAACTATTCTTGTACTTCAAAGTTTCCCTCTTAATTTGGGAACGTGGAGGATACAAACAACCTTTTTTCCCGTTCTAGGGAACGGTGGCTTCCTTGCTTCCTTGACCAAGCAGAAATCCCTCATTGTACTGCTCCAGACTCTACACACTCGCACAGAAAAATGAGACACAAACATCAGACTGCAAATTGCACTTGAGAAAAATAACTCTCTTGAGAAATGGGATATAATGGGAGGACTGTACAGTCTAGGAGCCTTAATATTTCTCCACCTGTCTGGGCAAAGGCTTATTTTTTTTTTTTCGTACAGGAACTCACTGTTGACTCTTCAGGATTGAATATCCTGCTGATGAGGAAATCTGGGACACGAAGGGCAGATGCTCAGCTGGTATGCAAGACCCCAGCCCTGCCAGCCCCCACCTGCCTTTCTGCCCTCAGCACCACGGAGGAACGCAAAGCACAGGAGCAGAGCTGAAAAACGCACCTTCTTATTTTGAGCAACCTAATGGAAGTCTGGCTGCTCACCACTCCTGAAAACATCCATCCAACCTGTCCCACACTGCGCGTCCAAGGAGCGAACAGCCAACATTAGTCAACGATCTGGGAAATGTCAGCTTGCCAAGGTCACATTAGTCTGTGGCAGGAGAAGGAACAGTAACAGCAATCTGGCTCTTCTCCTGTTTCTCAGCCACAAACTTTCTTCCTCCCCTAACAATTACATATGTGGGTTTCCTTAACAGTTTCTTTTTACATTCCTGTTTAAACAGCATGGGGAAAAGGAAGAGGAGACTTGATGTGGAAAATTAGTTTTGGAAATGTTGAGTGCTGTGGATTTGCCAACTTCTGCTCCTCAAGTCAATTCATTTCAGACACTCACAGTTCCCACCGAAACACTATTTTTAGGTTGCATGTCAGATTTCACAACCAAGACTGACAGGATTTTTCTGAAGGCTTTTCCCTGAGAATTAAAAAGGGAAAACAATGTGGAAATTCTGCTTCACACCGCTGGTGCTCCATCACAGCTCAAAAGACCCCAGCCTGGCAGAACAGCTTGCTCAGCACTTACCAGGAGATCACCAGCACAGGGGAGATGTAAAGGCATCTTACATCTAATGAAGCCACACAGAGCTTGAAAACATGCCAGAGATGCTCTGCAGCAAAGCAAGGTGCAGTCATGGAGTGTGTCTGTAGAAAGCATGGTTCCTAAATAAAGCCATCCCTCGGGGCACCTGGGCTTCACCACTGCATTGGTGCACTGCTCAGTGAACCCACTGAGCTGCAGTGTTGTTCCTTGGTAGGGGAAGGCCAGAAACACAGAGTGGCACCTTTTGGTGCAGTCAGCAAAGCCTCCAGCAGTGACAGCAGTCCCAGTGATGTTACTTGTGAAGTGCTCATCACGCTGTTAGAAATCCATATTATGAAATCATTGTTTCTATGCACTTATTTCCTGAAGCTAGTGTTTGAAACAGGTGTTTGAAGCCAGCTTCCAACTCTGCCTTGTCATCCCACAGAGAGAAACCGAAGCACTGTGGGGTTTTCCTTGTTGGTTGGTTGGTTGGTTGGTTGTTTTTTTGGTTTTTTTTAAACGCAGACTCTGCACTTAAAATCCTTGCTAGGGCTGTTCTGGCCAGCCCTCATGCATGCTGACAACCCTTGCTGACAGAACAGGGATGCACTGAAAGCACATCACCTGCACATAAAGCAATGGCTCAAACAAAAAAAAGCACTGCTGTAAAAGCCATGCCACTGCAGCATCACAAGGCACTTTTAATTGATATCCACATGGATGTCTGAGACTGCCTGACAATAAAGCAGGATGCATTTCAAACATTCTAGGGCCACTTCTGCATAAGAAGCTCTGGACAATTCTTCCAGCTACATTTCAGTTTGTACATCAGTGTGCACAGATATTTGATTACACAGCTCTACCAGAGAAAATGTAGAGTCACTGCATGAGCTGAGAGCGGTGAGTTCACACAGGTGGAACTGAGCACAGAATCGGTCTCCCAAGGGTTTTCTGGTGCTTCCTGAAGCTGACAAGATTAATTTAGCAATTTGGAAATCCGTTGCCAAGTCCAAGTCCCCAGAAGACTGCATAGCAATAGGAAGATTAAAAGCAGATGGCTCAGCAACCAAGGTTTTATAGTTACACTTTTAACAGACTGAAAATTCTTGGGCTTCATATCAGTGTCTTCATTCTTCAGTTCAGAGTGTGTTAGTATCTTCTGAGTGCCTCATAGGAAGCGAAGCCAAGCACGCATCATGCTAACACTATGACCTCAATTAAAATATATATACCTGTATGATGGGCTTAATAATACATTAAGGAAATGTTGATTCTAGCCCAACCAAAGCACTATGCAATTAGACCATCCCTACGTTGCACTGCTGATTTCCACAAGAGAATGCTGGAATTTAAAATATGAAGAGAAAGAACATTTCAGGGAAGGGCTTCAGCAGCTGAGCTTGTTAAAGAAATCTTAATGCTGCTGAAGTTCACAAGAGCCTCCTCCACTAAGGTGAGCTACCTGCAGCAGGCTGGGGGGGCTCCGGGGACCAGTCTTGGTCACATCACACCTCCCAGACACCTCAGCTGCCACAGTGCCAAGGTCACATACACAGAAAACCTCTCCCAGGGGTTTCTCCCTCTCCAGTGTCTTAGAAAATACCTTCACAAGGCGAGCTCACAGTCACAGCTGACATTCTAGCCACCCATGTAGGATCTGCACACCCACACAGAGCTGGCAGGGACACAACAGTCCTTTCCTCATATCACCCACACCAAGCAGCCTCAGGATTTGATTCCTGGAAGTCATTTCAGCAAGCTCTCCCAAAGACACTCTGAGGGGACCAAGCAGCAATTATCTCTCCCTATGAATGCCAAAATGCAGACATGTATTAACAAATGCAAATGGGTATTCCTGCCCAGAGTGCCCTGTGAGAGTGAGCACCACTTGCAGGAGTGGTTCACATTTGGGGGTGCCCATGGTCAGTTCCCACTCTCCCCTCTCCAAATGTGAAGGCAAAGTAAATTGCAACGACAAAAAATGGCACCTGCAAAAACTGAGAAGGCCTGCTTTGAAAAACCAACCCCCAAACTACATTTGGACACACAAATATAGCAGCCAAACCTCAACTTTAATCTTCCATATGAAGCGTAGGGAATCAAATAACCATCCAGAAGAGATGTCTGCAAAACAACTTGGCTCCTAACATTTTCATTTGGGTTAAATTAAAGTAATTGTAAATCTTCAGCACACAGCACGAGAGCTTCAATCTATGTAACACTGTACGTATCCCATTAAGCTACAAAAATGCTTTGAGAACCAGACCAAGTTGCCATTCCTTGGGAAAGTGAGTCTAAACTAATAAGAAAACTGCAAGAGAGCAGAGTAAGTTCTGTGAGTAAACCTCCTCCACTGCAGTTAACCAGAGCTAAAAGAGGCAAGGGAAAAGGAGGGGCAGAAGAAACATTCCTTGGAACAGAGTGGAAAAGCATCATTACACACTGATCTCATTGAGCAGTGTTAAGCCTCAGCTGTGCATGAATTAGAAGCTAGTGCCAAGCTGACTATCTCACATGTAAACATGGTTTATCTAATTATCCATTCTTAATTACTTCCAAGTTATGACTTCCTGGGTATCTCACAGGTTTCAAGAAAGAAGATACCCAGCCTCCAAGTCCTCACACATATACAGCTGAGCACTGCTTGCTGCAACTGAGCTCTGTGGGGTGCAAGAAACCTTAGCCATCATCTGCCAGGCTTTTCTCTAAATCTAGAGGATCAAGAAAAGCAAAGGAGGTGAAAATCACCTCCATTCATAACCCTGTTAAATCACTGCTCATCACCGCAGATCATATTTTGATAATGTGATGAGGAAAGCTCAATCCACATGTCAGAATGTGAACTTACAGCACTGCATACACGCAGTTGGCTGTGAAAGCCACACTAACCTCTGCTGCTCCCCGCTTCCTTTTGGATCATCTCAACTCCACCATCCTGCCTTGCCAAGGATGAGGATATCTATAGAATTTGTATGAGCAGAACACAGGCAGGAGCAGTGCGCTTTGCAGATCCTGCCCTCACCCTCCAGTCTCAGGATGGTCCCACAGAGGAGAAATACAGACATTCTGGTGCACAAAAGGACCACTCAGCCTCTTCCCAAACACTGCACAGTTGTATCTGGCCCTGTAGGATGATTCCATAATGCAGATGCTACTGTAAAGGCACTATCCACATCCTGGATCGTCTCCATCCTGAAAACCTGAGCTCTCTTCATCAGCACAGGGTGCTGTCATGGAGACCAGAATACCTCTACCCTGCAAATACACAAATTCCTGCAGGCCCACCACAGTGTGCTCTCCAGTGTATGAGCAGTTGTAGTGAAACTCACTCATATTCCCTGCTTCACTCATGAATATCAGCCTGGGCTCTCCTGGAATCCCTCAATTCCAACTTTCCATCACATCACATCATGTAGGCACTCAGTCCTACTCATGCAGGGAAGCACGGGAGTCACTGATGTCTGGATCTTACCAGAGCTCTCATTAGAGAGGCTCGGAATTAATCGCTCCATTTCTCCAGTCCAGCAGTAAACAGAGTTTTAAAATCCCTACCCTACAGTTGTACGGGCACCACATGCCAACCTAAAGGAGTGTTCAGCAAAGAGTATTCAAGAAGGCACAGAAGGGGAAAGATTAATAATTGGCACAATTCTACTTACTAGTTCCTGTTGAAGAAGAGTTCAGAATAAGTTAAACCCCAACATATGAATTTATTTCCAGAGCTCTTTCTAAAACTGTTTCTTCATATTGGTGCCAATAAATCTAACATTCCAGCCATGCTTTTCTAATAGATGCAAGCATAATTTCTTATTTCTAGCTGGCCAGATTCACAAGGAAAAAAAAAAGAAAGAATTAAGCAAAAGCAGCATCTAGTATTTATCAGTCTCCATCCTGCTGCCTTCTTTCTCATTACTCTTGCAGCTCTCACATTTAAAGGCAGCCAAGCTCTCTACACACAGCTTCAACAGATCGCTACCCCTCAGCACCCAACTGCAGCATTCAGCTGGGACCACAGCTGCAAATAGAAAACATCACACACTTCCCAAACAAGCACATCAGTGATGGTGTGGATAATAATCTACATCTATGAAACAAGAGCTATCCAAGGATTTCAAAGTGCTTTGCAGACATCTGTAATTTCAGGTAATCTAATCCTGCTGAAGGCGATGCTGGATCCTCACCTTGCAGATGAAGAGCTGATGTATTAAAACAAAAAGGGGCTGAGGGGCACAAAGAGGTAAGGCCACACAGAACAATGTCCTCACTTATTTAACTGCCTTTATCTCAACCCAGGACTTCTCACACGTTTACTTTCCCAATTCTCTCAACACACCCCACCTGGGGAGAGCTGCATGGATCCGAGCTGCCTGGGTTTACACCACCACTCACAACAACCAGACCTCGTGACGTTCAGGCACTGCAACTGCTGCCATTTGCTTGTGAAGTTTGCTTTATATAATTGATTTATCTACTTTATTTCCTAAATTACACTCTTAAATACTGCTATCCCATCTCTACTACACTCTTCTTCCTTGATCTAAACATTGCTGTTTCATACTGTGAGATCACACAGTCTGTGTTATGCTGTCAATAGTGGTGATGCACTGCTCAGACATGGTCTGCATTGGTGAAGCAGCTGCAATGGTTTAGCTCTTTTCAATATATTAGACTAGGAGTTTACTAATAGCTCACTTGACTTGCCCTACTTTTACTGAATTTTCTGCTCACACTGTGTACTTTCTGTGTACTTTCTGACATTGCATAAGTTATGGGTTTTATGGGACGAGCTATAATTTTCAGGAGGAATTTGGGTACCAGTTGTGTTAAGCAGCCTCTCTTCTAATATGGGGCTTTTATTCAGCATAGGTTCTGTTCAGTGAATAACTGTCAAAGTTCCAGAGCCAAACTGAAAACTTCTAATTGAAGCACACGAAAAGTTTGATAAGACATCTCCTGACAAATCTCTCGCCGCAAACTGCAAGATTAGGTAACTTAAAAGTAATGATTTTGCTCTTCCACTTCACTGCCATAAAACATGCCTTCTCACTCTATAATTAATCCCAGTGAAATGAAGCACAGCAGCCTAACAGATCCACCTGTTGTGGAAGGCTGATTGAATACACAGCTTCAGAGATGCAGCTCAGATTTTCTGAAGTACCTCTTCAATGAGCACTATGAACACTGATACAACAGAGCACAGGACAGGCTGGAGAGACAACGTCAACAAAAGGACTCTACATCACTAGACAGAAGTGAAGCAGAGTTGCAGCACGCTAAATTATTTGAAAGCAGAATATATGGACAGTGTCTTATGAAAAGCCAAAACCAAAGAAAGGCACACTCCAACCAAAGCACAAGCTGATAACAGAGAATCTGCTTTGCTTCTGAGCTGGCCTGAAACTAAGGGCTGAACTCACAGCTAAGGAAGAACAGTGAAAAAGTGACCAAGGCCAGAAAATACATCAGGAATGTGCACCTCCAGGTGAGCCACTCCAAGCTTGGAGGTAAGCTATACAGTGACAGCCCCAGTCCAGTTGTTATACTTCAGACTCAGTTCTTGATGAATATACAAAGATAAAGATACTGCAGATGCTGCTAAATAACGGCACAGTAGGATCAAGCAGAGACAAAAGGTGAACAATATTATGGAAATGAAATAATTATACTTTATACTTCAAAAGAATGGGATGCAAAGCTGACGTCAGTGCTGGACTTATGGAATTAGTTATCATTACATAATAGCAATTGGAATATCCTAGTAAATATTCAATCCAATCTTGGCTGAATTTTAACCGTATCAGTTAAAGTTGTACAACACAGTAAGATAACAGATAGCAAAGCTTATTTCAGGCAAGTATTTTTACAGTGCTATTAAATGACAAGGATTTGGTTTAATTGGTCAGTAAATGGAGCTGGAGGTTGCTAAAGCAGTCTCTAGCAACCAAGAAGATTGCTTGCTGGGGCAGAACAAGTTGTTTTACTCTGTTTAGTGTGTCTGCATTTTAAATCTTCCAGACATCATAGTAAATGTAGTAATAATATTGTATAATGAAGATTGGTTGAAGTAATGAGTTTGGGGTGAGAGGGCGAAGCAGTGACTTGTGCAGCAGTATTTCACCAGGCAAGTAGAGAGAAGATGATGGAGTTTCTGCCTGGAAGGAGGTGAGGAACAGTGGATCACTGTGATAAACAAAATGCAAATGCTTCGGAAACAAGGTAATCTAGTAGACAACTGAGACAACTTTGCCCAGCCTGAAGTGTTGCAGCAGCAAGAAAGCTTACTGGTACTGCAGGCAAGAGCCAGAGCTCTAGGAAATGGTTAAAAGAGGCTTAGAAAGCAGTGGGAGACAAATTCAGGTTTTTCATAACCTTTAAAGCAGCACTCATTCGAACAGACAAGGAACTGTAGCACCATTGCTTCCAAGAAACAAGATCTGGGCTGCTCTGGGCACCAGAACACCACTGCAAACACCGAACAGTTCCTTCTGCGTCTCTTTACTCTTCCACATCTCCAAAAGAAGCTGCAAATATCAGCAGATGCAAATACATACAGAGCCATGGGCCAGGATAACTTACAACAGCTGGAAATTTGAGCCACTCACTTAATATAGGAGAAGAGTCGTTGATTCCTTTCCTGCTGTATTGACTAAAATCTCCCCAACCTCACTCTGAGAACTCCTTAGGAATTGGGTTATCTACCACAAAAAAAGATGAGTGGAAATCCCCAGCCAGGAAAAAAAATAAAATAAAATAAACACTGTAAGTTTAATAAATTGTTCTTCAGGAAAAAAGAAGTGGGAGAGGGAGAAGAAAGGAAAAGGTTTGTAGTTGTGAGATCATAAGAGTCCAGCCACGTAAGTGATGACTCAGTGTAATCTTGAGTTTCAACAAGATGAAGAAAAACATGTTTTTGAAATTGTTGAGTCTGGTGTTCCCAGCCAACATATATTCTTTTATTGGCCTGCAAGTGACCCTTTAAACTTGGGCTTGCTTCCAGCCTGTGGGTCCATGGCAATGATTAGAGAGTAGAAAATCCCTGCTACTGGCCAGCTGTGCTCCAAATTACCTTACTCAGCTGTGCCTATAAATGTAATTGCCTGTTTCCATGGAATTGCATCAGAATGACCTGCTCACCTCACACATAATTCATATATCTGCAATCTCTCCCTCTCTGTAGATAAAAATCTCTTTCTTCTGCACATGTATGAAAGAACTGTGAGGACACAGTCTATCCTTCATTAACCAGGGAAATGGAAGGAGCTGATAATCCAGAAAAACATGAGGAGTTGAAAGTATAGGTAAGTGAAATCCTAAAATACACACTAAGAACATGGAAGTAGGGAAGACCTGGTGCTGCTGGTTGTACACACCATACACCACTACCTCAGGCAGAAAGCACGGGTGGATGTGGCACACGGAGCCCAGCCTACACCACCTTGATGGGATTGCCATGGGGATGGTGTGAAGGAGAAGAATGCAAAGTCTCAGAAGACTGGGGGACAGCAGTCAACGTGTGGATCTAAGGCAAATGAAACCCACAGTTCATCTTCTGGTCAGCCATGAAGACAGTTGTAGACAGAGAGTAGAGAGAGAAGAATTTGCCTCTTTTGCTTTTAAAAGAAAAGCCAGAGAAAAGAAGAAAATCAGCTAAATGGATTAAATGGTGACACAAGCAAAAAAAAGGTCCAGGATGCTACTTTCCCAGAAGCAAGCTATCAGCGCTTTAGAGTATAAAGGCAACTTCCATAAGCTCCCTCCATCCAGAGGCTGCCATGGGATGGAGACCATCACCGCACTCCCTGCTCCACCAACATTTCCTGGCAGGCCCTCACCCGGCAGGGCAGGCCCCTCCCTGACAATGACTGAGGCTCGGGACTATTGTAACCAAAGAATGAAATATTTTCCCATTAAAAAAATGAGGATGAGAGCAATTAATTCCACATTTTTGTGAATAAATATCATGTGTCTTATGCCAGAGCAATTTGGCTTGTTCACAGAAGCTAACAGTGACACATAAATCCATTTTCCCTGTTGCTCAACAGACCATCTCACTCTGCAGACCAGATTTTGCATTGGAAGAGGCTCTTTCTGTTTCTATTTTTTAGTTTGCACCTTAAATGTTCCTTGTCACCCACCTTCCTGTCAACCTATGGGTTACATCATTCTTTCAAAGCAAGTGAAGTCAAGTTTGTCTTGGGACTGCTTGGTTGTTCAGCAGCCACTGATCCGGGTAACTGTACTTCCAGAAGGTGCCCACTGTTTCCCAGAAGTGGTGTTACTTGACTGGAGCCAATGACCTGGATCAGTCCCTCTCCTGGAGACAGTTCCAGCAGCAGAGATGTGCCAGGAGCATCCCTGCCAGCATAGCCAGCCCACTTGTCCTGTGCACAGTGAGGGAAGAGCTCTCTTCTAGCACGTGTGGTCCTGAGGCACAAGCTCGGACCAACGTCTGAATAAACAGAGGTGAAGCCATGCAGAAGAATAGCTAATGTGCTCCTATTTTTTCTCTATTATTTACTTGACTACAACAACTCAATCATACTGAAAATCAATGGAATTTTAGAAGTGTAAAACCCAGGAAAAGCTGTATGGATTCTGACTATTTTGAAGCTTTACAGATGCTTCCTGGCCTAATATGGGAGGAGTATCGTTATTTTATTGACCAAACTCTTTTTTTGTTTTAATATGGAAAATCTCAGTGGCACTTCACTCCATTTGTCTTTTTTTCTTCTTTAGTCATATGATAATGTACACTTATAACCAGTGAATCATCCCCCCAAAAAGTCATAAAGAGAAAAATAGCTCATATGTATGCCTCAGCGGCCAATGAATCATTGACGACAGGTATAATGGGAATAATTATATACTGTTGAGAAATTTTACCCAAAGCCCAGCTCAGAAGGCTAGTTTCAAAACTTCTGAGTTATACAGCTGGATCCAAGGTTGTGAGTGCCAGGTTAGGAAACAGCCAGGAGAATTTTAGATTTGTGTTACTGCAAGGAAATATCCTCTCCAAGTGTCTGTTATGTGTTGACAAATTGTTTATACTTAATGAAGCAATAATAATGAATAGTCTAAATAGACACTGATTTCTATGTTTTTAATTCACTTTTAGTGGGAAAAATAATTCTGGCAACAGAAACTTTGGATGCCAGCCACTGTTAGCCCAACTGTGCTATTTTAAGGAGTAATATGGATTATTGGGTATAATAACTTATATTTTTAGGGTCTAATCCTGGAAGTTTCTACTCTGAAGAGCTCCAGGCTTCCAACCCATGTTTCTGAGATTACACATATGAATGTGAATTTGTAGCAGACAGTGTCCTGACGAGGAGAGATTCCAGTCTCAGTGGCACCTTACTCCATGCCTCCTAGAAATATCAGTCAAAATATGAATGAGAGGCAAGTGCTCCAGAATGCAAATGTAAACTCTTCCTAATCCAGCTCAAAGAAACCTAGAAACAAGAAGGCATGGCTATTGCATCATCTAGCTACAAAATATGCTGTCCCTCCCAGCAGTGCAAGGGAATGCTGATTAGCACCCTGCAACTTCAGACACAGCAGTATTGGAGCTGTACAAACACCAGCACCCAAGGCAGTGAAGCGAGAAAGGTCCATACTTGGGAGGAGAGGGTGGTGACACAAATTCCCTCAGTGGACACAGACGGGCACCTTCAGAGAGCAATTCATCCTAAACAGCTGTTTTAGAATAAGCTGAATCACCCTCTGAAGGTTCTCATTTCTCTTTGTCAAATGCAAGAGGAGCATGGCTCTAGCTCTGGCCAGTTCAGATGTACGTCTGATTTCTTTATTCTCTGAATCTGCAAAAATATCCTCAGTTGGGAAAGTAGTTGAAAAGAGATGAGTAGCTGCTGTTACATTTCTGGGAAATGTGAGATATTATATGACCTGTTAATTTATTCCAGAGTTTCTCTTTATGCTTTAACAATAGCATTCAGTATTCAGTTCAAGTCATAATACTTAATGGCTTGTGGTCAGCTAAGCTTATCCTGCATTTCTGTGCCAGCTTAAAAAATAAACAAAGCTGTATCTACTGAATGGCACAATTAGTGGGATTTATCCTGCTCCTATCCCAAAACCCACATTAGAACACAAAAATATTGTTTCTGCTCAATTCAAAGAAGATGGAAAGTGTCTTACATCCTCCTGTAGAAGACCACGAGAGCTGAACAGTTTGCTCAGATGCGAATGTCAGTCTTTAGGGGAAACAAACACTGGGGATAGCTTCAAATTAAAGTTAATTTCACTCCAAAAATGTCCAGTGGCCACAGACTAGATTGGAAACGTAACATGTTAGGGACCACACATTTACTTAGGACTTGTTTCCACTGGAGAGTCAACTCAGCTGATAACGAGAGTGCTGTCCTCATCCCAAGTACTGTTCACACACAGAAGCTTGGAGTCAGGGTGCTTTTAACAGGGTCTATCTACCCTACACAGGAGCAAACAACATAACGTTACTATATATGAACCACCCCTCTATCATCTTGGCTGCTCTACAGCTCACATGCAGAGAGTCAACTCCATTGCAGAGTTTATTCTGTGCTGCAGATAACCACCCCAGCAAGATATAATCCCTGTCCTGAAGGAGCTACAACCAAAACCCCCATGCAAAGCAGGGCAGGAAGCACAGAGGCAGAAGGAGGTACAGCAGCCCTTACACAAGCTCATCAGTGGTGCAGCTGGGAGCAGTATTTAATACTCAGCTATCCTTGTATAGTGCAAAATAAATAAACGTAAACTTGACAAAGACACTCTACATCTCAGGCAATGTGAACAAAACCAGCTCCTTCAGCTTAGAGATGATTTTTTCTCTCTCAGCGTTGCCAGATCTTCAGCAAAAGAAGGATCACAAAGTTGTTTGCAAGTAAGAGCCAGGATTGACAAGGTTTACTCAACTCCTGTTACATGTTTCTGATCCCCTCGGGTTTCCTGCAGCCCTCTTCTGCTACCTCCAAGCTTCAGGCTTTAGCAGCACAGAAACCAATCCAATACACTGCTGTATTCATTGTCAACTGCACACTGAGCCCCTAGAGCTCCAGCCTGAGTACCAGCGAGCTACACAGCCAGATCTCAAGCAGTAAGGTACTCGGAGAACAACAGTGAGGACTGAGCACTGCCATCACCCACAAGATCAGGCAGCACAGGAAGGCCCCAGGAGCCCATGGATGGAGCCCACTGTTCTCCAACAGTCCTACACGGCTGATGGCCAACCCAGCGTGCCAGTCACTACATCTCCTCTCCTGGACATGTAGTATTAAAGTCATAATATACACAGCATATGTCGTGCCATGCTGCTCTGTGTATGCTCACCAGCATGCCTGCCTGCTTGACACAGGCACAACTTCAGAGAACGCTCTTCCCCCCTAGTCTGAGTGCACCAATCTGTTTCAGCCTTTATTCACTAAGTCAGACTGCAATTTCTTGGCCCCAAAACAGTCCACTCGATACTCAGCCTATGAATTTGGAGCATGGATCTTCCCCATGTGCTCAGCTTCCTGATTTAAAAGCTATCACCCAACTTAAATGTGTCTACTTCTTCAAAATCCTACTTTAATTTCAGCAAATCAGACTGCATCTGGTTTGCGAGCCATGTGCTTTCAGGAGGAAGCCAACATGAGAGACTTTGAAAAGTTCCCATTTATTCTGTGCTGTTTTTCTACCATCCCGCACCTTTCCCACCAGCCACAGAACACAGACTGCCATCCCACCACCTCCTGCTCACATTCCACATTCAATGGGCTTCTCTGCAGTCAAAAGCTCTCCTACTCCATGGTGCCTTTCTGAAAGGCAAATAATTTTTGTTGCATTCAAAAAGGAATTACTTGACCCTGCCTTTAAAGAGGCACAACATATTTACAGAGCCTAGCTTTCTTTCCTATCCTTTGCTTGGACTACTGAACAATTATGGTCTTCAAATGAAAGTGCATTTTTGAATATACCCAGCAATGAGACAGGACATTTCATTGTATCTTACACACAACTTCAAATGGTTTCTTAAATTTATTATAATAAGGGCACAGAATCAAACCATGAGGCTCAAAAAAAATTCAAGCTATTTCCCAATCTAAAATCCTGATTCTGCTACAGAGAATGCAGATGGCTGATGTGAGAGCACGTGTGAGAAGGGGGGGAATATCTTACAAAATACTTCCAATGAAGTCTTCCCTGTGCTAAGCCATAAGGCACAGGCTTCACACAAACTTGGACTTTTCCAATTGCATACTGTTTGCTCTTCCCTCATTTCCCATGATAAGTAGCATCTAACTACTGAGCCTTTCGTTTTGTCCTTTAAGTGCCTTCAGCACCTAAAATTCCCGCAGCTACATCATCGTAATCTACAGATTGATACCTGATAACGCTGAAGTTATTCAGTAGCATCTTCTGAAGTAATATTTCCAAGCTGCGAAGTGAACGCACCTTAATTTGCAGATCAAAGCATCAATTTTCACTACTGTAAAACTGACCTGCTCAACGTTATGCAACAGACTGAGCAGAACCTTTGCCTCCAGCTTTATCAAAATCACCTGATGAGTATCTCCATTTAACAGAGAGGGCTCTGAGAAGCCCCAGTGACTCCTACCAACCTACCTATCCGCATCGCTGCCTTCTTTTGAGGACTGGGAGACAGGCAGTGGCTCTCTCCAGTGACCAATCATGGAGGAGGATGAGTGGCACATCATAAGCAGCCTACCCCAGACACCTGCTGCTGTGAGCACAGCTGCTGGCCAAGTATAAGGCTGAACAAACCTGCTTCACAATGCCTTTCTCTAAAATGGAAGAGAGGGAAAGGCCGAGAGAGCTAAGGGGGACATCAGCAAATTCCAAATCCTGCCTGCTACTGTCCGTGTTGTTGTTACCTTTTCTTTTAGCCAAACATAGAGTGTTCTCCATTTGCTGTTTTGTTTTAAATCTCAGTGGTGGAAAGTGCTGCGCATTTTGGCTGAGCCCCTCAAGTTGTGCCACTGCAAAAATTCATCAGTAACTTGCTTCTGCTTCTTCAGGTATATATTCTACACAAAGAAACCAATCAGTCTACTGCCTAACAAAGGCCGGATTCAAAGGCAATGGATGCTCATGGCTTTTCACTGAGGGTTGGATGCAGCAGGACATGCACTCAGAAACTGAAGAAACTGCTGAGCTGAGCACAGACAGTGAACACAGGGAAGAGATGGGGCAGAGTGAAAAGCACTGGTCACTGGGAGGCAAATGACTCATGCTGAAACCCTGGTCCCATGCATGACTGGAACACAGCCTCAAGTTTCCACTGACCTGTGTGTGGCTACAGGGCGGGCAAACCTTCATGCCTCAGTTTCCAAACTCGTCAAGGTGAGATTACAAACATTTCCCCTGCTTCAGATGGGCTTGTTGAGGCTTGGAGGTTGGTGGTGCAAGATCAAAGGATCAGAATAACATTACATATCCAGTGCAGGCCCATGCACTATTTGCAATGTCTGGAGGCATGACAGAATGCTTAGCTTGCAAAGGAAAGTGCAAAATCTCTGTTTTCTTAAGTCTGTACATTACAATTACTTGGGCACGAACTTGAAGTGGTCCTCTGTGACGTGGTCAGGCAAACCTGTTATGTCCCAGTAATCACTTAGCTCACAAATATAAGATTTGCTCTAACAGTACACCAGAAGGGAAGATATTGAGCTGACTGCTCTCAGTGAAAGCAATCTTTTCTTAAGATGGTGAGTTGTCTCTCAACCATTTGCCCCATGCAAACTTCGTTCTTATTTTTCTATGGTCCTTCAGTTTGTTGTGAAACAGAATACAGATCGTAGCATACACAGTACTGCTTTGGGTTATGGCACCCAAAGAGGTCTCAGTATTCTGAAGAAATAGTCTCTTATCGTTGTCACATTAAGCCAAGGTCTTGCAGCAGACACATACACACAAGAAAATTAATGTATTCCAGGAAAGCAAAAAGATGAGCTCACAGTTTCAAAATGGAACTCTGCTTTTATAAACAAATACAGACAAATACATATGTTGTGGATCTCTCGTTCCAGCTTTCAGGAAAGGTCAGTGAAGTTAGACAGCTTGAATGGGGACCTCTCCAGAGTGAAAGGTTTTCTGTTTCTGTAGCTCATTTCTGCCACCCTCAGCCGTCTCCCTGAGCTGCCCAGCTTGTGCTCCCATCGAGCTGCTGCTCACAGCCAAACAGCACTTTGCTCCTGGTCACAGTTCCAGGATTTTCACTCCAGTCTCACAAGTATTCACAATGATCATCCAAGTGAACTGAGAATGGAACACTCTGCATCCCTTCCACCATGCTGCCACTAACACGTAACTCTACCGTGGAATGAGTCAGGCCATCACGTCCAACCAGAGCACATCCTTACTCCTAGCCATCAAAGAAAACAAGCTGTGCTCGGTACCCTTTGGAGAAGTATTGTTCTGATTTGGGGAAATAATCTCTATTCAAAAAAGTCAACAGAAGCACACTTAAAATTACACCATGCTTACACACCACTCTGGATAAAGGTCTTTACCATGCACTGATATGCTTATGCTGGCTGTCTGGAAGCACACTGTCAAGTCAAGGAGAAAAGGAACATGCCTGTCTTCCTACCAGGTCATTTAAGGAAGACAGAAACGAAAACAAATGGACTAAAGGACACCACTGCACAGTAATATTATAGTAATATTGTGAGGATAAACAAAAAAAGAAAATACACCCATAGAAGACTGAAGTGGGAAAGTTTACAAAAGCTGTATGCTGAGATAAGGGATAAAAAAGATGCTGGATAGCTTGATGAGTTGGAATGTGACACTTTCCATCTGTATGATGAGAATATTTCTCACCCTAACATTCACTGAGAAACTAGCTTCTAATATCCCAGAGAAACTGAAGCAAAGGAAGTTTTCATGACTTGCAAAGCTCTCAGACCCAGGAATCAGTCAGAGGGGTCCCTCACTGACTGCACTGTCAGCAGCAACAGGGACCCCTCCCAACGCACAGCAGAGCTGAGCAGGAGCCAGGGCCACCACTGTTTGCTGTTTGATTCACAAGGCAAAGTCCTGCAGATACCTGTTTTAGCACAGAGGTTGACTCTTTCTGATAAAAAAGTTTAGAGTTCAGTACAGCAAGCCCACACATCTTACAGATCCCAGAGTCTCATCTGGAATGAATCAGTATCAATTCAGACTTTATTTAAACATATTGTTTAAATACAGTTTATCCCTCTTGACGCTGGGTTGAGAAGTTCAGTCTTTCAAGTATACTCTTTCTTACACTGAAATTTTCTTCCATTTAGGAATAACTTGAAAACACATGAACACAGAATTAAATGCTCAGATACCTTAATCCTATTATCAATAATCTGTAATGCTTTTCACAGGCCATTAGACTGACATGTCTGTGTGAGACTGCACATACATACCACAGCAGTACAGTTCTGGCTGGGAGTAACTGCAATGGGGACCATATGAGCCTACAGCATACCATGCCACGTGCACAATGTACACAGCTTCAGTATCTGGAAAGGAAGCTCCCAGGCCAAGAGACTTGAAAGCAAAACGTATAGCTCAGCAGCAATAACATCTTTTCATTTATAGCATTTTCTTTCTCTGGGTCAAACAGTATCTTCCTAGGAACTCACATTTCAACTTCAGTCTGTCCTCTGAGAAATGTTAGTTGCTGTTTCTCCCCCAGATCATCTCCTGTTGTTCCCTATATTAATTCCTTCTTGGTGAAATACCTAGTATGGTCAAATGAACGATGGATGGCAAACTTTCCAAATTCGAACATAAACTTGTCCAGGAGTAAACCTTTTAAGGACACTTTAAGGAGACAGAAGCTTAAATCCCATTTTCAACAGGAATCAAGGGCCAGACCATAAGGCTAAGCTGGCATCTAAAGATTTAAATCAGTTCCTATTTTTATCTTGGATGGCTATATACCCTAAAAAAAGTGCAAAGCAAGCACTAAGGCCATGCCTCAAGTTAACCACATGCTTAAGTGTCTTCTTGACTTCTTCTGACTGCAGTTCACAGCTTCAGGACCAACACAGCACCTTCTGCTGCACTGCAGCACAGAAAGGAGTACCCGGCTTCGGAGAGCCAGCAACTCCCCATTGATTTCCACACTTTCCCACTTGGGTTAAGCATTGGCAAAATCCAGCTCAAGAGTACCACCTAGCCTTCCTGCAACATTTTACAGACACTAACCAGTGACCCTGACATACCAAATTCAGCAGCTATCAACTCTTGTACCTGTCCTATAAAACGGATTTAAAGGACCGCGCTCTAGCATGGCATTAAGGACAGCAAAACAGACGGACCTTTGTGCAGACGTGGCGTGCTGCAGTTTGCTGCTCAGAGATGAACCAACCTGAGGCTGAAAGCAGCTCAGTTACCCTCCTAGCAGCACGGCTGCAAAGCCAGGGCAGCCAGACAGCTCCTGGGCATGTCTGGAGGCCACGCAGGACTGCTCCGTGCCCTGGGCACTGACTGGATCAGACCTCCGATCGCTCAGGAAACCCTACTCCAACACATGGTGTAAACATACCCGGAGTTATCCGAGCTGGAAGCATGCCAGACCTCTGGCATGAAATCTCCTTTACTTGAAAAATAAATAAATAAATAAATAATAAGATGATCTGACCAAGCAAGAAGGGACATGTTTTGCAAAGGCAATGCAGGAGACTCGGTTTTGTTCTTAGCTCCACCCAACCCTGATGATGATAATCCTTTGTTTGCCTTTTTTCTCTATTTAGATTGTAAGTTCTTAAAGATAGAGACAGTCTCTTGGCATTTGTTTATATAGAGTTTATATATCAGTCCCCAGGATTACTACAATGATTAGAATAATCTTTAATGACCACAAATCACTGCAACCCATGTTTTATGAATCCTCTGAGCACACGCATGGCAAATAGGTAAACAAAATGAGGCTCTGAGCAAATTACAAGGTCTAAGAAGCATACTACTTTTTTTTACAACAGTTTCTGTCCATTACATCCCTGCATTTTGACTTGACAGTGCTATAACATACTTGCTAGAATTATGAAAAACAGCAAATGAGCCCTAGTGTGACTGGGAACTCAGCACCTCTCCTCCTTTATTCATCTGCTACAGATGACAGCACTGTTCTGCAGCTTAAATATACCAATAACTGTATTCTACAGTCACAATTCTTTCAAACCAACAAAACCCTTGGTTGGGTAAGTTTGCATCCTGTATAATGTCCAGGATAAGTGGCATTATGAACACTATAAGCCCAAAGTTTATGGGACGCTGGGGTACTGCTCTGCAGCCGCTAACTTTCAGTGCCTTCAGTGACTGACCCCTGGTGATGAGTGTCAAATCCCTCATCAACCATCCCACAGCCACTCATCCCAAGACCAAACTAAGTCACCAGAAAGGTTTCCATTAGCTTTGGGCAGGTTTGGGCTTCTCAGCAAAGCAGCTCTCTGCTCTAGAGACTGGTGCTGCCTATTTCAGCTGCCACCCTTCGATACCCTTCCCCTCGCACCGCACAGACCTGCGTGCTGCACTGACTCACTGGGAAGAAGCAGCAAATCCAAACAGAGCTGCTCTGAGATTAGTGCAGATGAAATACAGGTTTGCCTGCATGTGCACTGTGAAGCCAGGATTTGTTTAGAAAAATAGCTCTGGTTTACTTCATATGTCCATCCCTATATGCTCTTCTTCCAGTTGAGATAATGAACCTTCTTGAGGAAGCATTGATTGGTCTGTAATATTTGTTCAGTCGTGTAGAATGAAGCTCATTTTGGTTGACTGAAGTCAGTCCTATTCAAGAAAAGTGTTTGTTTGCAGTTAAGATCTTACTGGCAGTTAAGATGAATCAAGGTGCTTGGGGCTGTCAAGTTGAAAGCTTAATATCTTCAAATTGCTGCCCAGGTTACTTTGAAATATTTATGTAATGTACCTTTCTTTTCTGGCAAATTACCATTAATGGGAAAGGAGCTCAGTATTACATAATAGAAATAGCCAAGTCCTTTTAATGGAAATAATTATTCATTCTAGCCTTTTCTTATTTTTTATTGTAGTATCTTAAAAATACCTGCATTCCAGCTAAATGTTTTACGTTAATCTCAACCCTGATTCCATCTTACTCATTTTTCTCAAAGCTGCTGCCTTGAGGAATCAGGCAAAGCAATAGATAAGCACTGATTGCACTGTTCTAACAACGCTTTTGATGTGAAAAAGCCTTTTGCAAATGTAGGCTGTTTCTAAACAGGATAAAACCACTTCAGTTGGAAAGTGTACTATCATGGTATCAATCAAGTCCCATTGAAGCCAAATGGAAGAATTCCAAAAACTGCTCCTCAAAAAGGGTTAAAAAGTCAACAGCAGATATTTTCATAAGGAATTACTCAATTCTAACCAATTACCATAGTCAGAAAGGTCACAGACTTTCGCTTAGCTATCTAAAATATTCAGTAACATGTTTATCAAAGTTCTTTAATAATAAATCCTGAAGAATCCATCTGAAAGAAAGCTACAAGTTTTCAGTTAAATAATGAAGAACAAAATACTTCCATTCTGAAATGCTTATACAATGCCTCATCCCCTCCTCCAGTGGCAAAGTCTCCTGCTGAAAATCATTTAAGAAACTGCAGGAAACTAGGGAATCTAAATTGGAACAAAGAGGAAGAGCCATTTGTGACGGCGCCAGGAGGCAGGACATTCATGAGATCTGGGTTGATCTCCCAATTTTGCTGCAGACTTCCTGCATGATGCTGGGCATGCTGCCTGCTCTCTGCTCACAGCCCACCTGCAATACAGAAATACTCCTGCCTCTTGCCTGGCTCTGCCCTCTTTACATGTCTGTTTCTCTGGAGCAGACTCCTGACTCTGAATGGCAATCATGACATGTATCAGCACAAAGTGTTCCAACTAATTTTTTTTTTCTGACGTCTCCCATGCAATTTCTAATTCATAGAGCTCTTTGGTTTGCCCTGATATAAGGTATTCTGTGCTATGAGAAGTTTATGAAATTGGTCGTTCCCAATACTGATGCTGTTAGCATTACAGTAGAGGTGTGGAAGCTGAGAGGACAAATCTCCATTTGCTGCCATGAGTTGTTCTTTTTGCTGTTCTTTTGCTATTCTGTCAGAACATTGCACTGTGATGCTTGGGGCCTTTTAATTTACTCCAGTGCAAAAGCTGCTTGTGAATCGCTTGCTGTTGCTGATCTAGGGGAGGTTACAGAGGAAGCAGGGCACGAGGAAAACAAAATCTTGGCACTGAAGGATTGCATGAGAGAAAGTCAGGATGCTCAGCTGTATGCTAACAACTTGCAGGTACAAAGCAATGTCTTGTAAGTATTGATATGAAAGTTAATATAATTGCCCTCCAGGAGGGCCTAAGAAATGTCAAGTCAAAACTGAAAAAATCTTTTAGGAAAAACACAAGGAACTGCTCCTCTTACAGGCACCTTGTAAATAATCAGGCAAACAGCCAGGTCATACATGCTCTGCTCTCTTCATTAAGTGGAGCGCAGTGAATAGGAGGATGATGATATTTTCATATGAGAACAAAACAAGCTAACACCAACAAAAAATGGCACCCCTCCCAGGAACAGTTGCCTGTTTATAAAGAACAAATCCATTAAGGCACCGGGGAAATGGAGCACTCCAGTTCCGTCAATAGTGAACAGGTAAGCAGCAGCAAGATCTAAAAGCTCTGCAGGACTCAGAGCTGCAGCTCTCCCAGAGTCCAGCACAAGTACTTATCTTTGACATTATCGGTTCCAAATCAATCTCATACGTGCAGTATTTACCCATCTGTACTTGTGCTCTGGTCTCTCAGAGTGCAGGATGGAGAGACTTTTTTTTTCTTTTTTAAAATAGATGTCTAGACAGTTATCTTCACATCAGACAAAGCGATCACACAGGAAATTCAAAGGAAAATTGATGTGAACTGCTACAACTAAAGGTATTCAGGATGTGGACAGCAGCTCTGCGCCCTGGCAAGGCTCCCAAGGTGGGGGTGGGGGGGGCCCACAAACCCTACCCATGTCCCAGCACACCACCCTGAGGAACTCCCCGAGCCCCAGGCATGGCTCACTTCTCCTCTGAGCTGCACTGAGGTGCCCTGTGCAGATCCCCATTCCTTAGGTGGGGGTGACATTAGGATCAACACCCCCCACTTGGGTCTCATCAGTCCTAAAACAGAACCTAATGGAAGGAAGTGTAATTCACATCAATCTGGAGCCACTGAGTGGAAAAGAGACATCAAATTGAGCTTCTGTTCCTTCCTCTTTTAAACACAGCGTGTGCTAAAAACACAGATCTTCGAATCATCTTGTGATTCAGCACAGCATAATAAGACATATTACATTACCTATCTGGTTACAGGGGTAGGTGACATACGATCAGAGCAAAGTTTCAAAAGCAAAGAAAGAATCTGGCTACGTAAACAAAACAGGTGTGAGCTTGATTCCTTTATTTTCATAGTAACCATGCCACTAAAGGAACTTACTAAGAAGAATTTCTAAGTATGTTAAGTCTTTCTGGAGCTAAGCTAACAAAACAAGACAAACTTTGACACTGCTTCTCCATTCGGATCGTTCTGCCTCAGGCTGTGTTAGAATCAGAACAGGCAAAACAATAAAGCTATTTAATCAAAACCTGTCAAAGCTGTCCAGTGGACAAAACCTATACGTTTTTCAGGTTTTCTTCACTTCTTCTTTTATTTATACACTACACAAACATATTAATGATGTTTCCCTACTCTGTAATGGAAAATATCTATAGATTTTGATAACAGTTGAAATGAAAAATTAAATCACAATCAAATCAGTATTTAATACCCTGCTCTGAAGAAAAATGCATTGTTGTGAAAGCTTGGCTTTAGATAAAAAGCTTATCTCAAGGTCTTTCCCACTGTGTCTGTTCTGTATGTGTGTGTGTACATATTATACACTCAACATTCTAAAAACCACTGAGGAACCAAGAGTGGAAGGGATGAAGACAGCAGAGAGACAGATGGGGAATGCATCCCCTCTGCCTTAGAAGCTCCACCAATTCATCCCGAATTCTCAAGGCAATCTATTTTATAGCAGAGGTCTTAGAGAAACAAAACATTAGTGAACTACGAGTATTTCAGTTCTTATAGAAAGAATCCCATTGTTTGAACAGGACCACCAAATTAACATGAGCGCTTTAAGGTAAAGCTGACTGCTCAACTGCTGCTGTCACCCAAATGACAATATTTGAAAAAAACTCAAGGAATAACTCTCCAGAAGCAATTACTTCAGCATCTATAAAAAGCAGCACAAAGCATTAAGCAAGACAGTATTCATGTCAGACCAGCTGCAACTCCCAAAGCAAACAAGAAATGAGGATTCCTTGCGGACTTTTAACGGTCCCATAACATTTTTCTTGCCTTTTTTGGTTTTCAAATAACATACAACATTTTTTACTGCCAATAAAGTTTACTGGAATTTTCATGGCTAACAGTCACTCGTGGTGGAAGTGGGAGCCAGGAATTAAAGCGGACAGGACACTATTTTCATGCTGCTGCTGGCAGAAATGGCTTCTCCTCCAGCAGAGGAAGGAGCTGTGGCTGCACGGTGCTGTGCAACAGGTACAGCCTGGCTCTGCAGGGGAGAAGCTGAGCAAGTGGAGGGACGGATTGGGTTTTATAACCACAGCATCCATTCTTTTAACATGAAAACAGCAAAATAAAAAAGCCACGTATCGTTTATGCTCTGTCTGAAAAGCCTAAAAGGGAGATGAGGGAGATGAGCAGCAGGTCGGCTTCGATGTCAAGCTGTCCTGAGTCAAATCCAGCCAGCAAAGGAATTGCAGGCAGTGCAGGGACAGCAAAGGCTCAACCCCATGCCGTGACCCCATGGGGTGGACAGGACAGCTCTGGTGCTGCGCTTGGCAGCGGTGCCAACTGTTTATTTGTTCAGAAAACAAAAAGTGAAAAAATACCTTTGTTGGAAATGATCCTGCTTGGAAGTGTCTAAACAGTGATGAGATCACACCTGTGGTCCCCTGCAGCTTTGACATTTTTCTCTCTCTTCATGGTGTGTTTGCTAAACCTCCTAAGTCCATTGTAGCTGCAACTGTTACCAACGCCTCAAACAGCAGAATCCTGCTTAGGGCATTGCCTCTGCAGCAGCAACAGAGACACAACAACCATACAGCACTTTCGGAGAAATCTAAAGATAGGAAGTTCAAAATATATAAGAATAATGTGTAACCCAAGGAACTGTGACAGCAAAGCATCAAAGCAAGAAGACATTCCTTGTTCCCAGCATGTAACCGGCCACCAGCAGGGCACTACTGAGTGCTCAGGGCTAAGGCCTTGCCTGTTTGTGCCTCAGTTTCCTTCCCTGGAGCAGGAGCTAGAGCTGGCCATGTGGGCAGCTGCGGGGAGTGCCTGGAGCCAGCCAGGAGCTGGGGTAGGAAATAGGTGGAATTCCTGAGCCCGCTGGAAAGGCTGGCAGCAGCAATCCCACAGACGGCACAGGAGCAGGCGTGTTGCTTTGTTTACCTCAAGCTTTATTTTTTAAAGCACCGTGACAGCTCTGAGGCTCGCTCTGTCTCAGGCTCATCTATTTTCCCCTCAACACCTTGCAGCGAGCCGCCTGCCAGCTTCCTGTCCAGACCAGGGGTCAGCAGGCTCCCTCAAGGACGTGCCCGGCTGCTGAGTGCTGCAGTGGCCATGCAAGAGTAGCACAGTCCTGCTGCTGCCAGTCCTGCATGTGCAGGAGCTCCCTGAGCTCATCCCCTGCACACTGCAGGCTCCCAAAGTCAGCATGCGTGCTTCTGAAAGGTCCCACCCCGGCCAGAGTGAGGCAGCAAAGCTTCCAGATGCCAAAGTAGCTGAAATGAAATGAAAAACGTTCAGTTTTCCACCACTTCAGCTTTGTAATGGTTTGTGACAGGTGACTCTCATTTCATCACAGTTCTGCCCTTAATGAACTCTAAGGCTGAACGAGGAGAATCCCATTACACAGCAAGGATTCACCAGCCTTGTGTTAGGCCAGATTCATCTCGTGAGCATTTTATCAGCACTTCTAATAACAGCCATTTAAAGGCTTCTTAAAATCAAAAACTGCTGCTTCTCAATGTCTCAGTTGTGTTTCCAAGCTCCTCCTGAAAGCACAAAGACAAGAAACTTCTTGCTAAAGATTCAGCTTTCCTATGAAAACCCAGCATCTTCACTCCAGCTGCTGAGACTTTCCAAATTGCACTGGTTAATGCAGCACTCACGATAAGTTCCTGAGAACTGATGCTCTAATGTTTGTAGACTAAACAATAACAAAATCAATCATTACTATAATTATAACTATACATGGGGCTATAGATACCTCACATAGAAATTGCTCGTAAATTAGAATCCTTAAGTTTCC
Source organism: Odontophorus gujanensis (assembly GCA_013399175.1). NCBI lineage: Eukaryota > Metazoa > Chordata > Aves > Galliformes > Odontophoridae > Odontophorus > Odontophorus gujanensis. The sequence goes on from VXAB01004361.1 coordinate 518,666, forward strand.
CCAGTTTGTTTTCTATTTAGATTGTAAACTTGTTTGGGCCGTATAAAATGAAAAGAAAAAAAAAAACCTGAAACAATAAAAAACCAGGGCTGATAGGTCATGGCATCATCATCATGCTATGTTACAGCAGCACAAGAAGCACAGAGGAGAAAGTCAGTTGTGTGTAGAGGACAGAAAACCCTATGAATGGAATAACGAGTGGGCCAGGTGCTCCTTGTTCTCTGATCCCCTGAAATAAGAGGATCCCTACCGGCGACACCTCATCTGGCTCCTCTCAGAGCCTGGATTTCAGCTGGGAGAATTCAGAGCATTTCCATCCCTCTCCAAAATACATCTGTGTTTATTATACTTTGCCTGCGAGACTGACAGTGAGCAACCCTGCTCACATATTTTCTGAAAGAGCACAGTTTGTTTATCTGTCAGCTGTAGGTGCCAGTGCTTACTATGTGTGGGGTGACAAAAAAATAAATGGACTTACCAGGCTGCATGATGATCCCTTCCCCATCCCCACACATCCCCCAGCATGTTTGTCTCCTTTCTGTTCTCCTTCCAACCCGCAGCACAGTGCTGTGCCCTGCTCCACATGCTTTGATGCTCAGAGGGCATGTTTTTAGTGGGATTCTTTTCAGACTTGACAATTTATCATCCCAAAGGAAAAAGTTCTCATTGATTTCATGAGGATGGGCCCTTTCTAAATGACTGAACCAGCTTTCACACACACAGTACAGCTTCTGCCAGTTCAACCACTTTCTCACACAGAAGCAACAGAAGAATTTCACCAGATTTAAGGCCAGCAATGATTTTTCTTCCTGGTTTAGGAACTGGCCTGAAGGGAGGAGAAGGTCCCTGCGATGTATTTATGGAACTCAGTTTCTTTTGAGCATTCAATTCTTAAACCCAGAGTTGGACAGAAGTGGTGTTTTCTACTCAAATGAATTTTTACACATAAAATATGAACACAAACTCCAAAATGAAAAATTAATGTGAGAAATCATCGTGTTCCAAAAAAAAAAAAAATTAGTTGACAACTGAAAATTCAGCTTTTTGGCTGAAACACTTTGAGTTTTGTGTTTGTTGCTGAAAAACAAATGCCAAGTAAAATAGCCAAACTGAGAATGTTTTTGTTTAGTTCAGTACTTAACTTTCTGCCTACAAAGCTGAAAATTAAGGCTTAGGTGAACCTTTGCATTCTGCACACAGGATACGAATGCTGCTCCGAACTGATTCACTTTATCTCTTATTACTGAATGACTGAACATCAGAGCGCTCCCAAATTAATGACAAGGGCATCAGGGCTGCACACAGCCCCCAGCTCCAAGCAAGCAAGGCACGGGCCACCTGAAGACACCTACTGGGCAGTGGAGCTGATACACATGAAGGGCTGAAACAGCTCCTAGGTATGGTTCAGTTCGTAACAGCCATCCTGTGGCAGGGAGGGATCCCTGGGAGCTCTGTCCCAAACAGTTGCTGCATAGATATTCAGCTAAAGCATAATTAAACCTGTCAAAGACTCAATTTTCCCATACTTAGGGAAGTATCAGGCCTGTCAGTCACATCCCGCTAGATTAAACTAGATTAGAGTTAGATATTTGTTCTCTCTTTGTATTAATATAGAGAACTTCTCTAGTGTTACTGTACTGGCTAACACCAACATAAACAAGACAAGGGAAAAACACTCAGCATCAGTTTTCAAAAGTTACTTATAAAAGCTGGGTCCAGGGGGAGGGAAATTCAGCAAGCAAAGTTGTTAAAAACATCCCCAAACTGCCAGCTTAATTAGCTTCAGCACATTATTTAATGTAGTTGAACAGCATGGGGTAGTCTGGGAGGCTTAGCATCAACTGCAGCAGGCCTGCACTGCCTAGGTAAGAAATGGATGAAATCTCTTTCTAGTACACAGCAAACTTGCTGAGAAAGATTTTGTTTGCTGGGAAACAATATCTGGCTGCAGGAGGAATCTGCTGCCCAGTTCTGGCCAGTGGAGGGGACTGGCAAGCCTGAGGCCAGCATTCTTTCCTGGCTGAGTTTCACATGAGAATGCCATGGTCTTTCTCATCATATCTCAGGGTATTACACAAAGGGGAGCACTGAAAACACAGAACAAGCCTCACCTTGAAGGGACTTTCAGTCTGGTAGGATGAGATTAGGACATTTGTCAAACATAAGGGGATCAATCCTGGGGCTCCCAGATTGCAGCTGAGCATCTTAGCCAGTTAGTCACAGCACAGTGCGGGTGCCAGCACCGCCTCTGCCAGCTTTGCAAATGTTGCTGTTTTCTTCCCTGTAAGTACAGCAGCCCAAAACATCCTATGTGGTGTTGAGTGGTAGATAGACTGTTTTGTTGGGCACAACAAGGATTCTGTTTCTTTTCCTTTAACTTTTTGGTTGCCAGCCCTAAAACCCATGTGAATATACAGGTCATCTGTGAAATATGCAAGTTATGAAGAAGAAAAAAAAGCAAGTATTCACCCTAACAAACTGGCACTATTATCTCCATCTTCCCAAAAAGCATCAAGATATCTTAAAATGATGAAAATCCTGCTCTCATAAATGTAAGAACATAAAGCCATCGAACCAAGAGTCTAACCCAAAATTGCCCCCCATCTCCCCACATTCCAAAGGAGATTTATGAGGATCAGCTTTAAAGATCACCACAAGACCAGAACACTTATCTCATCAACTGGCCCCCATTTCCTCAAATCATCCAGAAATGCTAAGCTCAAGCAATTTGTCATCTCTACAGTCACTTGAAAAATATGTAGAGAGAACCATTATATTAAAAACCAAGATTAAAATGGCTGAAAACTTCTGCTGCAAGCATCTTCTGGTGGGGAAAAGAAATATCACTGAAAAGAAACACCGCAACTCTGCTGGAGTAAATCTGCAGCTACGTCTACAAATTCGCACCATCTGAGAATCCTGGCCTCAGAGCTGTTTCAGAGAATGTCAAAGAACAAATCAGAGAAGCTATGCGCCAGTTTCCTAATAAGATTGCCTTGTCTCACATTTCTGCTGATTTCTTTCATACCTTCAATGTTGTTATAGCAGCTCATAAAGAGAAAATAAAGATTAGACACAAGCCTTTGCCCTTGAGACCATCCCTGACCTCTGCTTTGCCATTTACATTTATTACAAAAGAGTCTGAAATGTTTCTGAGGCACAGAAAGGCATCTGATGGTTACAGAGGGTTTTACACCAATAACGTTCTGCTCGCCGGGTTTCCTCAGACAGAACTTTGCAAGGATATTGAAACTCCCTCGGTCACAGGCAATAAACACAAGTATGCCAAAGGCAGGGGGAGGGAGCAGAGGGGGATGCTTCCTTGCACACCACCATTCTCTTATCCATCTGGAATTAGGAAAGCACGTCTCAAAAGAAAAAGCCAACAGCTTTGGATCAGTCTGCCCAATTCCTCTGCTATGACATATTCATTGTATGCACGCGTGTGAGAGAGAACAAGCAACTCACTTGACTGTATTCAGCCATTTAAAGTAGGATAAGTTAGAAGATTGAGCACAGTAGTAGAAAAGAAGCTCTTTAACGGATCTGCAAGCCAACAGTATCTCTGCTAAGCCCTTCCCCACAAGAAGTGAAGCAGTCTAGAGTACAGCATCAGAGCTGAATGCATTCCCATCTGGTAAAAAGTCACTCCAGATCAACGCTTCCCTGCAGGCAGCAGGGAGCATCCATCCCTGCCTCCATTCTTTATAGCTACAGTTTTTCAGTATTAAACCAGATAGGATTTGTCCATGACTTTGCAAAATAGCTATAATTTCCTTTTTATCCACCACTCATGAACTGTCCATTGCTACCACATGCTGCACTACAGCCTAGAGGAGAAAGGCACACTGTTTCTAATGAGTGTTCACATATTCATTTCAATTCAATTTAAATGTGAGCTTCATTATGACCTTGTTAGCACTCCCTCTCCTGTTTACTTTCCATTAACATTCAGGCTGTCAAACTTTATTAACACAAATGACCATAGAAAGTTGGAGCTGCTTGAATTCTCAGTTTGAAACGCATTTAGTGGGTGAAATTCAATCTGTCCAGGCTGCTCAGGGAGCACTCGGCCACGCACCGGCCTGCTGCTAAATCACACATGTTTGAAGTGTTCATAACCAAAATGTGATGACAAGAACGAGTCTCTATGAGTTAGGGAAAAGAGAAGTGACACACTCCCATGTGGTCAGGTACAGGTACATTAATTTTGGATATCTTACTATCACACACTGAAGAAAATGTATACGGGAAGAAATTGTTTTTGTTTTTTAATTATAATAAATATATAATTAGGGAAAAAACCCTCAAACCCAAATATATTGTACAAACAGATAAAAAGCAGGAAAAAAAGTCAAGTTGTGTGATTCATGGAACTCCACAAACCACACAAGTGTTTTGTATGCAGCCCATACCATCACCTCTGTCTCAGGAGAAGATGACTTCTTTACTGAACTCACCCTTCCCTGTAGTCTCAGTTAGATTTCTTGTCCCCAGAAGAATATTATAACATATGGTTGACTTTTTCACATAATACCTAGTCCACGATCTTACACAAAAACTTCCATAATATGTGTCATTTTGACACGGGTTTAAACATGATAAACAGTGTAATACAATCTCCAGCTGTTTGAGCAATTCTGGTCATAAAGTGCCTCACTGCATTGTCATCACACTCCTTCCTACACCGAGCCTTTGTTCTCTTTTATTCCCTACATTATTTCCACTTCCACTCAGAGACATTTTGAAAGAAAAATGCATAAGCACAGTGTTAAAAACAGCACTCTATTGGATCCTCCATCTCCATGCAAATGAGAACCTCCACTTCTTTTTTTTCTGTTGTTAAAATCAGAGATGAACAAAAATACAGTAGGTTTTGTTTGTTTGTTTTAATCTTGTTAAATCATTCTGAAATGTTATGCATAAAATTTTGATGAAAGTTTGCCTAAAGCAATTCAGGAGTGGCAGAAAGTACATGATAAGAAAATAAAGAAAAATTAAACTGCTCTACAAGCTTGCAAAGGTCAAAAAGCTTGTAAACAAAGCATTTTGTCTATTTATGTACTTGTCACAAAAAAAAAAAACATTTTGTTTTCAGTTGATTACAATGACTTTTCTCTATTTATTTTAGAGTGGCCTAGAAGATCAAAAAAACATTCCCCTTTTTTGTATAATTCTAACACAAATTCTAACTTTGCATCTAAGTGAAGCATGTCAACTAGCAGAGGTTAATACCCATTGCCACATCGTTTTCTAAGCCCCATTTCTGGAGGTTCCCTGTGCTGGTTGGTTATGAAAACCTATCTGCCTCACTGCAACCAACACACAGTCCTGGCAGAAATCTCTGCTGCTTTGTTTTCTTGTGGTTCAAATAGGATGGGGCACAAGATACATGGGAACACTGAAGGATGAGAAGAAATGAGACAGCAAAGATGGGAGACCCACACACTAAGCTCTTGCCTGAGCCTACAGCTGGCAGCAGTTACTACACAGCCATCACACTACAGCTACACCTTCCCTTCAGTGCTTCAGCGTGGCTGCTTATTAAATATCTCCCTGCCGACCTAGGTGTGGAAGAAAAAATATATTTTAATATCATACAAAACACCGAAAAAATGGATAAGAATATTTCGCTTCATTTGTGGGCTTTAAAAATGGAAGATCTAAGATAAAGATGAAGGGGAATTTAGGGTAGTTCCCCAGGGAAATGGTAGATGCCCCATCAACCGAGATGCTTAAAATTAAACTCCATAAAGCATGAGAAAGTACATTGCACTGAGCAGCCCTGCATCAGCAGAAGGCTCAGCTATGTTAACTGTCTTTTTCACACTAAAACAGAACAGCTTAGGTTGGACAGGATCTTAAAGATCATTTAGTTTCAGCCCCTAATTCCTGCTTGTTTTTCTTTCTGTTCCTGATTTCTCTCTCTCCTCAATCATGCCTAGGCATCCTTGGAGGTGCACTCAGCATCACTGTCATTTCTTAAACAACTAGCTGCCACTTTAATTGGTTTAGCTTTACATTACATTCCTGCCTACAAATGAAGATGGACATATTTTTATAAGCTTGTTTGTGCTGAGTAGTATCTTATTCAGGCCTTATTCACACCTAGCTCCAAGCAAGTGAGGTCACTGTTCTGCCCAGGGAGCAAAGAAGGAACTGGAGCTTTGCACTCGCCCTTACCTTCTTGATTTCACCCTGTCCATGAGACACCATACAAGGGACAGCCAGCAGCTGCAGGGACACGCTCACAGTGCTGGAAGGCATCTGAGACTTTGTGCAACGACTGATGGGAGAGCAGCAGTGAGAGAGTAAGACAGGTGCCTGGGCAGATAATTTTCTGTTCACTGTGCAAACCTGGGTAGGACTGGGATAGTTCTGGCTCGCAGATACGATGGGGTTATTCCTAGTGTAAGAGGAAAAAGTACCAAAATCAAATAGATTAAAATCCATGTTGGCTCATGCCAGGAAAGCCATTAATATAACTAAATACTGTTGACAGGGAAAAAGATAAAAATCGCATGTTAAATCTGGGGAGGGGAGGATTTGATTAAAGATGGCCTAACTGATTCAGCAGTAATTATGGTAGCTCTTCAAGTGGTGTGGTCTGCTCCTGCCAGGAAGGAGGCACTCTCCTCGCTCACAGCAGTGTTACTCCAGTAGAATTGGGCCACCTCTGCTCAGACAGCTGCTGACACAGCTCCATACAGAGCGGAGCAGAATCAGTCCCCCAAAACGCCTGCAGCAACTGTACAGGATCAGATAAGATACCTCAGGAATGCAGTACTCAGTGGAGTACTTTTGTAATGCTTTAATTTCCATCCTTGGCTTACTCCATCCCAGCTTTCATTAAGAGACGAAACAGTGGTTGGAGGAAAAGTTTTTGCATGAATTAGTTTAAAGGGCAGGAATTTACATTCGTGTTTTAATGGTGTGGAAATGAATAATCTGAACAGGGAGAAACAAACGTGGGAGGGGTTTGCTCCATGTTTTCCACTTACCAAGTGAATGTAACACTTGGTTTCTTACTCATTCCCTCTCCAGTTAACTGGCAGCAGTCCTCCTGACACAGCGGCCCTGCAGAGCACACCATGCCCTCTGATGCTCATTATACACCACTCATACTGGGGCAGGGGCCCAGCCCCAGCACACCTCACTGCACTGGAAAGCAAAGGCACCACAGCCACAATGCAGCCACAGATTGGTAGGGTGAAGACCATTAAGAAGCTAGAACTAAGAAGAGCTTCACATAAGCATTGTTACAGAGCTTCATCCTAAGCCAGGAGCCTCAGTGCAGTCAGTGGGAGGCACTCACAGGCATCAGCTGAAATCCCTAGTGTGCTTGGATGTATTTTAGAGCAGATACAGTCAAACAGCTCGTGTGTATTATGAGGAGTTATTACATTTGCACTGTGCATAAGTGGCAAAAAGCCAGATGGCTTCATGCACAATTCTTTTCAAGCAGAAAAAAGCAAGACTCCAAACAAAGCCTTTGGCTCATCCAACATTTCCAATCAAATGAACCAGCTACAGATATAGAACAAGCTATGGAAGCCATCAGACCTTCCTTCTCTTTGGATGCTCATGCACAAAAACAGCACTGATTCAACCCAGGTTACGGTTTCACCATATTCTTTCATTCCTAAGCAACTGTGTGATATCCTGCACCACCTTTCCCCCAAACAGAAAACGTTTTTATCGTGTTATTATGATAAGGTTGCTATTGACCTCACACAACCACTGTACTTGTACAGTGAATTAACAACACTGCAGGGCTTTGTACACCTGTCTCATACTGATGAGCCTAAACGTGCTTTGTAAGTTATTAATCCCAAGTGCACCTGTTAGACAGCCAATACTTTTATTTTCATTTTATCAATACGTAAACTGAGATCCAATGTGTTAAGACGTTGCAATGAGTCAGTGGCAGCCAGGGACAGAAGCCAGATGTCCTATTCCAGTGGGAGTTTGTTCATCAGATAAATATGCTTGGCATATTTATTTATTGCATAAACTAAGGGAGACAACACACTTGCCTGAACTTTCATAGCGAGTCACTGCAAAAGCCTGGAAAAGACCCCTGGAATACCCTTTAAAAAATAATAATATATAACAGCTCTGCCCTAAAACATTTTTACAGTATGTGCTTCACTACTGCACTGACACTTGTAGTGCAGGGTTCATCCAAAAGAGGAGCAGTAATGAGGCCCTGCCTTGGGCACAGCCAAAGCTTTTTATTTTCACAAGGAGAATCCCACAGACTAAAAGGCATGCCTACATGTCACTGATCTGTCAGAAAAACTTTCTACAGCTAGACGAGGTCAGGCACACACGGATGTCAGCTTTCCCAAAGGAGATGGCAGGAACAAGCAACCAAAGGGAGAGGAAAATCTGAAACTGACTGAGGTGGAGCCTGTCCTGCAAAGCAAAGCACCAGGCACATCAGCTTTCCTCTAGACCCAGGAGGCTGGAGAGCACAGCGTGAGAGCTGAGCTCTCACCTTCTCACCTGCTCCAGAAATGCAGCAACAGGCCTGCATGAAACACCTGACTCTCATGTTTCTAGAGGGAAGAATCCTGGGCAGAGAAGCTGTGCTACTCAGCCTCTCACACACTGATCCACAGATCAGGTTCTCCTCAGAGGAGAAAGCAGTGCCATCACATATGGGAGAGCTTCCTTGGTCGCTTTTTAGTATAATTTCAGTTACTGCACAAATCTTTGAAGAGAAATGAGCACAAAGAGCCTGCAAATAATCTCAAGCACAATTGCCCCTCCTCCAGGGAGCTCTCTGCCACAAGAGCAGAATCCAGTTTGGGAAATTAAGGGAACAGCAACTCTTCAGCTGTTGCTAGCTCTCCCAGAAGAGCATCCCACACTACAGTCACAACAAAAATGATGGAAGAGCAGGTGTGTATGTAATAGTGCCATCTGGTGATTGCATCCAGAGCCAGAGCCACGGACTTTGCATATATGCAATGGGATGTGTGCTTACATGACATACTCAGTACGTATTTGCCACGGTATTGTGAATAGGATTTTTATTTATTTCAAGGCACTGGCCTTGAAGTATGCCACTGGTAAAAATATTTACTAGCTCTACCACCAATTTTCAATTTTTGCTGTTGACAAAGCTTCACGCAAAAAAAAAAAAAAAAAAAAGAAAAAAAAAAAAACAGTGCTGGGCTGAATTATTTCAGGAGTATTGGTCCCCTCTATACATCAGTTTTCCTTAGGGGGATGAGGCCTTGCCAGATAAATGTCAGTCTTGTTATAAAAAGAAGCAATTTTCAGCAAGAACACAGGCACACACATTACCTGAGAAAGACTCAAGGACATAAGAGGAAAGAAACAGGTACAACTTAGTTTATTTACTAAAGATGTTTTCTGTAAAGAGAGTTATGAACAACAAGCTCTAAAGAAATAAAGAGGTCCGGGAAGAACAGCGGAGAGATCTGGAACTGGCAAAGGGAATCTGATATTTACAAAGGGTAAGGACAGAAAAGTGTGACCTGGGAGAATGTTCTAGGATGGCACACATCTATAGAACTGATGGTCATTAATCTTTGCAAGAGTAGGAGCCACTCTTTTGTTCCATCTGTTTCTGATTACTGCCCCACTCAGCAGTGGGCCCAAATTGAGCAATTCAAACTCAATTCCAAACCATCCGAAGTGCAAAAGTTTTTGGAAAGTACAGGAATTGGAGTATCAGGCAAAAATTGCAAGGTTCATTTATGCATGAACATGCAGTTAGTTCATGCATGAGTGCCAAAACAACACAAAAGCATGTTAGGCCATGCACAAGTGCCAAATTATTTCATCCACGCACATCTAATTCGTTTAAGCAGGAACTACTGGAGTATTCATGCATGAGCACCCAATAAGAGTGACTAATCAGGCTGCTGTTCATGAGTGCACAACGACCTCATGCATGAGCTCATGATTAATTTATGCATGGGTGCTTAACTGGTACTGCATGAGCACCAATGAGCACCTAATTGGTACATGCTTGAATGCCCCATTAGGTCACGTGTGAGCGCTCAAGTGCTGCATGCATGAGCACCCGAATAATTTGTGTCTCATGGCCATATTTTATGCATGAGCACCCAATCACTGCATGCATGAATGGTCAATTAATTTATGCCTGAGGACCTGGATTCCATGCAGGAGCCCCCAGTCACCATGCACAGGGGCACCCACTTGATTCCCACCTGAGCATCGTGCTGGGTGTTCATGGCATACTGCATCACCCAGAGATGCCGTGGTGCCAGTGCCCAGACAGCTCTGGAAGCAATGCTGTCTAGAAGCTCTGATACAGGCCCAGCTGCTTGTGATTCTGCAGCACACCCACAGGAACTCAAATGCACAGAGTAACGACTGCCAGTCCCTAGAGAAAAGCTTTGCTAACAAAAATGTGTTGGTTTAAGTATAAGGCATGAAACTGTACAGCCTGCAGTGCCACACGGGAGCTCAGATAAGATTATACAATGACACACAGCGGTCAGAAAATCAGCCCACCTCAGTTAGGTCTTTGAGGAAGCCTAGTACCACTAAGTACAACTTGCACAACTTCCCTTCTTCAGGCACAGGAAAAACGTGGTACATATGAAGCCTTGCTCACTCCAGTAAAAACGTACTACAGGAATAAATGTGTTTACTAATTCACAGTAGTGATGCCAATGGTTTTGGCTCAGCTACAGCTTCCTAGCTGTGGACACAAGGTCACAAACCTCTAAGACTGTTGATTCTTACCCTGGAGTAAAGAAACCTCTAAAAGTGAGCTGGAGCTGACTACCCCACGGGACAGAAAGCAAAGCATAGGCACCCTTGTAACACTATGATAACTTTTTTGGCATTCAAATAGGGAAAGAAAAAAAAAAAAGTAAACATTTGCAAGATCAGCAGAAAGGCCAGCTTCAGGAAGATTTGGATCAGCTCTTTGCACTCATATGCAGTTAAATGCAAAGAAAGGAGCTGGCTAGAGCACTCTGCCTGGGAGCTCCTACCACAGTCCAGAAGAGGTTGTTTCTGAGTGTGTGCAGCACTGCATTGGTGCCCCGTGCTCCCTCAGAAAAAAGGCAAGTGCAGGACTGGCAGCAAGGCTTGGGAACACATCAGCCTGGCTTGCAGACAAACTCCCAACAGCAAAGTTATTCATTTTTTATCAGACACAGTGATTTCTTGAAGTAACTGGCGGAAGCTATAAATTAAGTCTGTTTGGTATTTCGTTACATATTCAGAAAGTTTCCATACTAATTATGCATTAGTCCTAGCCACGGCAATCTCATGACCAAAATTACTCATACCATTAATGTAAACCCTCCCAATCTCCATCTCTTTTCTTAAGCAAAATCCATAGGCATTTAACATTTCTTCATGTGTTGAAATCCCCGCTGTTAGTGCTGAAATTTAACCTATCAGTGCTTGCATTCAAGGAGACCATCAACAGTCTGTGGTTAAATCCTCAAGGGGAGATAAGGCACCTGAACACCCGTGAATGCCTGGATTTATAGGCTCTCAGCAGAATTTCTTTCTGCCCACAGTACTTAACATAAACACGAGCTGCATGAGGACCCACTGACCAGCCACCCACTGCCTTTTCTAAACATGGCTTTCTCCTTCTGCCCTGTCTACCCACACAGCAGTTTCCCCAGTGATGCTGCGAGTTATCAGCACTGTATTTCATACAAACAGCAATGTTAGCAAGGGAAAAAAAAAAAGGAAATTAAAAAACGACATCATTAGGATAGGATGTGATGCCAGTGAGGTAAGATATCATGAAATGTATTTGCCCAGCTAATGAACAGTACTTCATAGCTTTACAGTAATGGATAATCTTTATGTAACAAAGTGGTTTACAAATCACTGATATTTTAGATAGGAATATCAAGTGAGTTTCCAGATGAAATGGATAAGGATGTTGCAAGAAAATCAGCAGGATGATTTAGCAGCCTGCTGTCTTGACTGCCTTTAAACTGTTTTGCAACTAGGTGAGAAGATGCCCTGTTACATGTGGACTTAGTGTACAGACTCAGTGGTTGAGAAATAGTACAGCCTAGAAACACAGATTCAATCTCCTGCATACAGATAAGAGAGAGCCCACACTCCTGCTCCTGCTGAAGATGAAACAGGAACACTCAGACCTCACACATGCAGAGCTGCTCCTGTATTCCTGTAGTCTTAAGTACATGCCTGACCCCAATTACCACAGCATCTAATCGATACCTAGCAGTGTATTGATCCTCTCAGCACTGCTGTATAAAATGCCTAAACAGCAGTTTCACAGATATTAAGAGGAGGCATCAAGAGATTAACTGACTTGCCAGAAGTTAGAGAAGAAACCTGTGGAACACAAGTTTTTCAGGTCAGTGTCACAAGTTTGCACTTCAGTTCAGAGCTCTCTCTTCATGAAAGATACCTTGGCTGTAGCTGTTACTTTCTCTCCACATCCTAACACCTGATTAGCTTGTAGAAAAATTATGAATGTGTAGAAGATTTGCCCATGAACCATGCTGGGATTATTTCATTTACAACTATGAGCTCCAAACATTAATGAGTTTTAAAGTAACAGTCAGCTCTATCCCATGCATGTTCTGTTTCATGCTCTTGTTTTGAGAAACTAGCAATAGTTTTGCTTTTATCATTCCTACACGTGGTACTTTGTGAGGGCACGCTTGGCCCCACAGCAGTGGGATCTGGATCTGGCAGTGGCACAACATATCCTCAACTAGGAAAGGAGTTTCCACACATTCAGTGACACACAGGCTTTAAGGAAACATAAGTCTGCTTCCATGTGAGTGCCTGGACTCTTCTCCAACTCTGTTACAAGGCTGATTAACAGGCAGGGTCACTGAATTAGTACAGAAGAAAATGTTGTGTGGAGCTGGAATACATCAAGCTTCACAGTAAGACACAAGCATAAGGATCGCTACGTCCTGGGCAGTTGAACCTTTCTAGAGTCATCTACCAGGGGACAAAGGCATCAAGGAAAAGGTCCAGCAACTGCCTCCATGCTGCATCAGGGTGATGGAAATCCATTCATACATTTTTTTTCCTGAAATGTGTATCTCCTTTCCACTGACAGCTTTTTATTAAAGGTAGCTGAATCACACTGGATGCATTTCCAAGTATGTTTCATAATAATTATCTGACCTTTCTTTTTCACCATTCATATTCTCAGCACTATTGCTTCTCAAGGCACATAGTGGATATTACAGCAAATACCTTCATAAAGCACTGTGAAGAACTCTTTGCTTTCCACATCTGAAATTCCCTACACAGAAAAGTTCTTTAGAAAAGAAAACATCAGTGAGAGACAACTGCATACTTGTCAAAGAGAAGAGAATCACATACTCTATTAAACCTGCTTTTATCAGAGCAAACTTTCATCCACAAAGAAAGGAAACACTTATCCGATCAGCACTGTTTGCAAAGGAAATGACAAATGGTGAATGTTTATAACTTAAAGTGTTTTTAATGAGCTTAAGTGCTGTATTCCAGTACTGGAGGAAGAGTAAAAGTACTTAGAAAAACAAGCAATATAACTGAGGTTATGAGATTCGTTAATTCCCCTCGAACCACTCTGCACTAGTGTATATTCTTTCACCATCTTTGCCAGTCTTGTTTTCTGGCCTGTGGGATAATTGTAGCCTGGCAAAGAAAGAACGTGTCTTTTGCCAAATGTGAAAGTGAGCTCCTATGTCATCTCCCTGCTGGATTCAGTGGAGCCCATGACTGAATCACCAGCCACTTGCAGCCAGCCTGCTCACTACATTTAACTTTCCGGAGTGATTTTTGCATGACAGCCTCTGAGTGAAGCAAAATTCCAATTTTCCTGCTTCTGAAAGCACAAGGGCTATGTTGCAGGTAACAGTGCAGACGAATCCAAGTTTGAAACCAGTTAAAACATCAAGTCAGAACAAGAATCTGGGAGTGTAATAATTTCATTAATCATCTTCATAATCTTGGCATACATCAGGAACTCATTAGCAAAACTTAGGAGCTAAGCAGGGGAGTATGAATACTAAAAAAATTGCAATTAAAAGAGGACAACAAAAACCCAAGGGAAGATCAAATAAATACTAATCTGATAAGGAAAGAACAATATAGAACTATGGAGAACAGTACCCAATTGCCAGGATAAACCATGCAGACAGATTCTTCTGAAGCAGTTTCACTGCTCACTTGCAGATATAAAAGCAGGACCAAAGCATGAGGGCTTTAAGCTTTCTGTACATGAGTAGGCAGAGAGTGACCATACAGTAGAGTAACCCTAAGCAAATCAAAGACAGAGATAGCAGCTAGGTTAACCTGTAATGGGCTTACTATCAAGTCCCAGACACCTTCACATATCGCCAGGTTGCTCACACATCCTTGATCACATGGTGGTCTCTACAATAAAAGCATTTAATAGGCAAAGGTCCAATCCCTTCTGCTGCTCAGTACAATTGACAAATGGAGTCAGCTTAAAGAAATCTCCAACAGGATTTTCTGGGAGAGAGGTTCCCAGACAAGCATTAGAGAAAAATCTTCTGCATGGTATGTAAAATCTTGCAAATTTGGACTAAGTAGCAATCCAGTTGCTTGGAAATCATTTTGTTTGTTTGTTTCAAGATGTAGGTTAAGGCAGTGTTCTTGCTTAAATTTCACTAATGGAAAGTCACAGTACCAGCCTGGCTTTAGCACAGCAAATCCAAGGACTGTCTGGGTTTACATGGAAAAACTGAGACTGGAAGGAACACTGAGCTACCAGTACTCCCAAGGTATTACAATGGCAGACACTGAACTGTGGGCACACCATTTTGTTGTGGAAACAACAGGCAATAGAATTCTAGCTGAGCTGTGTTGGCACATGCGCCAAAACATTGCAAAAATTTCCTCTCAATTCCAAGTGACTGGTCTTGCAAGCATTTTTAAAAGCCCATAGCACATGAAGCTTTACTACCTTCAGCACAACAGTGCAACTGGAAAATAGAGAATGGTCTCCCCGTGATGCTGGTACTGAAGTTAAGGTGGAAGGGGACATTCATAGCAACGCAAGCTGAAAATCAAGGTGGTCTCCTGTACTGGGATTTCTAGAGAAGGACATCTGCTCTTTAGGAAATAACAAGCAGAGTTCTCATTAACTTCAGAGTGAGTGAGTATGCATGCCACAAAATATGTTCCTTAACCACAAATACTGAAAACATCACTTTCTAGGGAGAGATTGAAAGAACCATTTGCTTTACACCTGCTCAGGACAATATCAAACCTCCAAAGAGAAAATAAAATAGCAGGTGATATATAAATCAGCTTATACATAAAGACAATTAAGAAAAGGCAAATCCCATTCTCCCTCTTTCTCCAAGCACCCAACAACCGACTCAAATGCTTAAACACTTCAGATCTAACCTCATATTTAATAGTCATACCAGTTTACACCACCTTGGGGTATATAAAATAGCCTAAATGTGAGTATAACTAATTATGTGTAATCAAGAATTCAGGCTCCCATTGCTTGAGGTGGAAAAAAATATTCATTCTTAATCCAACTTCATTTTGGAAATGAATTTTCATGACTGATCAGCATATCTGCTAATCAACATATCTACAGTCTAGTCCTTTACAGTCAGTGCCAAGAACAGACGGTACCGACGACAAAAGATGATACAGTCTGCACGTTCATTGAATTCATTGGTGCTTGATGGATACCCTGTGCCCTTGGCAGAAAATTAAATGTGATTTACTGGAGTTGGAATGGACGAAGATGAAGTCCATTTCAAGAATCTGTTTTTTCTCCAAATCTATATCCAGGAGCAATGACCAAGTCCCCAGCACACAATCTTATCATTCACTGCAGAATTTAATTTCAAGGTAGAGCTGCTTAGCATGTCACTGCAAACACTGCAGGAGGACCTGGTGTGCCAGTAATACCAGAGGTCGTGTCTGTGGACATGAACTGTGAACTGAAATGGAGCTGCACAACACCTTGCAGTGCAGACAATGGTCCCTCTCATCCATGTTGACCTCAACAGACACTGACAAAACAAATCTACCCGGGATACTGTGATTCAGGTCCTGGAACCCAATTGCCTTAATGTGTTGGAATAAAACTGTGGTATTTTCAGAACATAAAAGATAAGCAGTATGGAACCTGGCTCACAACTGGAACCTGCTTGTTAGCTCATCCTTGATAAATCTCACTTCGGGGTCTACCATTTTCTAGACACTAATGAGACTGAGAAAAAATCTGAGAGATGGAACACAGCTGCACTTCTGTTTTCTGCCTCCTAACTTAGCCCTTACATTCTGCATTCTCACCAACGGAAAAAAAATGTGCCCAAACACGTGACCACATTTCAAGAGTGACCTAGTTAGTTACTGTAGGTTTGGATCCTTCGCATTCTTGGCACCCAACATTTGCAACTGCATACATGAAAACCAGCATACAAAAACAGGGATTTTTTTTTTTTCCCCATGGCACATCAAAATAAAGTAAAGGTTGAAAACTTCCTGGAAATTCACACTGAATGAACACATCTGTCTGCAATCTTCAGGCTGTAAACAGTGTTGCTGGCAAACAGGAGAACGATTTTTTGAAGGGAAGAAGTATCCCAAGCATGGTGTTTTGCTGCACCATGCCCGTGTTTTCATCCAGTACCAGAAGACTGCAGAAGTAAATGCACACCTACTAATTACTGAAGTCTGTTAATGGAAAGGCAACATCTAGTGGTCTGATTCCATCTAGATACTCCTTGGAAATACTTTACTGTGAACTATGACAGCAGTAACTCACCAGAAACTGAGTACTATGGTACATGCTCTGTAATGGTGCTCAAATTTGGCTCCATTACTTGGCTTGTTGTGGGAAGTACAGAGACATGATAAACCTCCTTTCTGGCTCTTCATTCCCATCTGCTGACCTCAGATCTTGTAACATACTTGCTTTGTAAAGTCACCCATTATTCAGTAGCAAGGATCAGCTGCTACAGCTAATGCCTGGGGCCTGGTTTCAGACCTCAGTGCAGAGTCACTAAATTGGGAAAGTAGAAGTCCATACTTCAGTCTGTAAAAGTAAAAATATAAACTATCACTCTGGATTTGAAAACCCCAAGCAGATGGGTGGACCAGGCTCAGCAGATCCAGCTGGCTCACACTGGGTATCAGCATCACATCTGTAGCAGCATAGCAAGACAAGTACAGCAAATGTGCATGCACACTTTAAACAGGTACTTTCAAGAAAGAAAAGCTCTTTAAGACAGTGCTGGTTCTGCATATCATCTGCAGCTCGGTTTTTTAGCTGAGCACATTGCTGCGTATCCACTTGGCACAGCCAAAGGAAAGTGCACTTTATCCTGCATCGGTCAGCATTAGTGACAAGCAGATTCCACATAAGGGCATGAAATAGCACATACTGGCAACAAGGTATTCATAAGAACAGGGTGAGATTTAAACAAGAATTTCTTTCTTTGTACTTCTGTCCTGAAAGGATGGCTTGACTGCACAGAAAGAAAAGTGAAGATTTTTCCAGAAGCTTCTACTGAATGACAGCAAGTTTTCCTCACCCTGCACAGTTCTTGATGTGCTTACAACAACTGGGAGCAGTGCTGAGCTCTCCACAGCTCATCCGAGTTCTCTGCACATAATATTGTAGTTAAGCATTAAGTACAAAATTAAACATGTTTGTAAATACACACACATAGGTGTGGACACAGTTGCCTTATTTCCCTTTCAGCTCTCAGAATAATCTACAGGTTCTTAAAATCCACTTTGTCTAATCAGTTCAGACTATATAGAGGCAGCCTGTTTCTGGAGTAACAGATGCTCCTCATTTATCCTTCAACATCATGCCTAACATGGTCACAATTGGATGCCAGAGTCCTGAGTTTGGAGCACTGCCTGTCAGAACAGAGATGGCCGTGGAGAGCTCCGAGCCACTCTGCCATTAGAAACAATGGGATCTATTAAAAAGGAAAAACAAAAATCAAGCCAGAAATCACTGACACGTGCTGAAGGGAGAGGGCAAAGATGCATGGATGCTTAGTAAGAGTTGAAATTGAGGCATAGAACTAAAAATAGTTTGTTAGTGAATCAGGAGCATGGAAGGAGTCAGTGAGCAATGGAACAGCACACAGAGATCTGTTGGAAAATAATGCACACATTAACATGTACAGAGAACAGAAGCAGCGAGACTGAAAAAGAGCTACTCCAGAACAAATACTTCCGGGAAAGCAAAACATTTTAAAGTGATTTTTCTTCATACTGAGTCTACATAGCTGTTTTTGTTGTTTTGTTTGCATTTGTTCTATGCGACTCTTTCTCCAAATACATTGTAAATAGGAACGCTGTAAACAAAAGCATTCTAATCATATGTTGGCATGCACTCAAGGAATTCACGTGCAAAAGCATTGTCACTGAAATTCTGAAAGTTACATTCATCCAATCCAATAAAAGAATGAAAATCACATGTGGAAAGCGAAACAGCACATTATCTGAAATTAAAATACATCCTTGCCAATTCCAGCTGTTCAAACACAACCAGTGAAAACCTTTGCTTTCCATTTGTCTCACAGAAGCTGATATTAATGATTAAAAGAACATAGCCATCAAAATAGTAAGGCACAAACAAACACAGCATTGACAAAAATCTCACACATCTTTCCCCACTCATTGTTCCTGCTGGTCTAATAAAGGGTATCACCCCTCCCAGCAACCATCATAGGTAGGAGGAGAAAGGCAGAACAAATTAGGCTGGATGACCTGTTATCATTTACAGGAGTTTAGCAACAGCTGGAGCTCAGTTACTGGAAAATAAAGGAAGATCTTCAGTGAGATACCCCCAGGACTGTCTGAGTCACTTTCCCAGCAGTGCAGCTCAGTGGTCTTCAGAGCATGTGACAACACAAGCAGTTGGTAGCACACTGTCTTTAAATGTCAGTGGCACACAGGCAACAAAAATTAGAAGTATTTCTGCAGCCATGTATCACACGTAATGAATGTAAAGCAAACTTTTTGAAGTGATTAACAGGTTCTTTTATGTGGAACTTGAAATGGAAATATTGATCGGCTCTATGAGGAATCAGTGAGTTGTGCACTAGTCTTTGGATATCAAGATGCAGTAATTAAGCAAAGACTTCTAGACCTGCAGTAATTTCATCTTGGAAAGGTTTCTGTTGAATTAATTGACAGCAGGTGCATTTCTCAGCTTATTCCAATGCCAAGAGCTGACACAAAGATACAGAAAATACAGGCCTTTTGTGGGAGACAGCCTGATTAACAGGCATGAAAAAGAGGGGAGTTCGATCTCAGCCTGCTCACCAACTGTGGCTCCTCTCAGAGCTCCCCTGCACTCACATCCTCAGTGGGGTACCCAGATGAACATGGGCTGAATGCAGCCACAGCCCTTCCCTGCACATCGCCAGCAGAATCCCTTGAAAAGGAGCAGAGGTTGTTCCCCTCTCCCCCCTACTTCAGATCATCCAGTTCCACATTTAACAGAAGCAATGGAGGCCTGAAAATATGAAGTTAGTCACAGAAGTCATATGCCACAGGTTTTATTTGCTTCTGCACTTTTGTATATAAGTAGTTTAAAAAAAAAAAAAAAGCTAAATTTCTGGCATTTATTTTTCAACACAGATAAAGAAGTTACCATGGCTACCAATCTCCAGGAGCGTGGTTGAAAAGGACAAAAAAAAAAAAAGAAATCAGACTGAGGCTTGAAGCAGCCAGGTCACTCTGCCCAATACACATGGTCTGTCTATCAGTGAATTACGACAGGAGCAAGAGCCCAGCCCCATGGCAGTGGGAAAGGCCCAGTCCTTTCACATGATCTGCCTCTTAATTTGTCTCATTCTAAATTTTCTCATTACTTTAAATCATATGAGCAGACAACAACAACAACAAGATGCCCCCTTGGCATTGCCAGCAGCATCAGCAAACTCTAACAATAGTTTGTTTGTGCGCTTTTCAACCTCATGATGGCCTCTGCGTGTCTGACTCAAGAGTCTGATATTTGTTGAAAATCCCATCGTGCCAGAAACACAATCTTTGTGAAGGAGGTCTTAATATGAATTGTTTCCAAAAGCATCAGAAAAACCTCTCTCTGAAAGATGAGGGGACAAACAATTTTATTATATAGTTAAATTTCAAACAGTCTTAATTACACAAGCAAAAATTATCTTTCTGCCAGTAAATTATCCCCACATGCCATTCAGCCACAGACCAATGAATTGCACAAGCATTGCATCCAGTGTAATGAAGCAATTTTTCCCCTAGTTACTAAAGCAGCACCTCAAACAGAAATGTGACAGTTCAAAGCATGGATGCAATATCATGATAGCTCATTAAAGATGGCAACTATCATTAATCTGTGGGTTCCCTCCTGTTCCCATGTTATGTATACAAATGAATGCTCAATTTCTTCTGGGGTACAGAGTTGAGCTGAGGCAGTGATCTGCTGCAGTGACTGTTCCAACAACCACATCTGACAGCAGTCAGAGCTTTATGGGTCACTTGGAAATTAAGATCACACCATATACTTTTTCTTAGAAGGCAGGAAAATAGGATGGGATGGGTATGTTCTAGCTCACCAAAGGCTTTTTCTTCCTCCTCCTCAGGATGGAGATGGTTATGTTCTTAATGAGCACTGATCTGTAAATGGATGAGTACAAATGGAAGAAGTAGAGAGGGGAGAAACAGTGAAGAAGAAAAGCAAATAAGTTTTATGTGTAGACTAGACATGCCTTCTGGAAAGCAACATGGGGACTGGCTTAAGCAGAATGAAATGCAAAGAAGAAGCACCTGAACCACTGACAATTCAATCAGAAAGGATGCAGAGATGTGCAAACATTCCATGCTCACAATTCTACATGAGTTCTGTGGACACAAATCCTGGCATTCAGCAGCCCTTGCTCTCCCAGTTCCCTTGGTAAGCTTTTCCAGGATCCTTGCAGGAAGATGACCCTAGATCTCCAGAGCTGGAACACCATGCATTTACAGGGAACCACCCTCCATCCCTGCTGCAACCCTATATGGCACACTTTTGCCTACAAAGTTTTCTGAAATTTCTCTCAATTGAAAAAATAACTGCAATATTCAGTTATCTATCACAGGAAGCTGGTGAGGCAAACATGCATCAGCTGTATTCCTTACTATACAATCAATACAGTGTGTGACCTTAAGTAGTGGTTAGCAATGGTTACTGCACCACTTGAATAAAAGTGGCCATTAGGACGAACCTAGAGAAAAGCTCTGGACCACCACTCTGCCAAAACCCTTCCAGTTAATCATCACTGCACAGCTACAAACATGGAGCATCTTTACCCCATTTTACAAACCTGAGGCACAGAAAGTGGAAGTGACTCTCACTGACAGCCACACGTGGGCAGAATCAGAAACTAAATCCTGGCACTTGGCACAAGGTTCCTGTTGACACAGCGTTTGAGCTCCTGTTTCACCTAGATGCTTAATAAAAGTACAGAAGGTGTTCTTGAAAAGCATGTCTTGGAGATAAAAAGGTACTGTTGTTATTACCTACACCTTGCATACACTTTCATATACACCCAAGTGCTCAAATCAACAGTGCTGCTGGATTCCCAGTGTACAGCATATCTAGTATACTTCACATTATGAACTGGATTAAAGATTAGAACTAAATTGATTTTTTATTATAGCCTGAATGAAGCTTTGTCAGTTGCTTCTACAATAAGATCCGTTTATTTTAAGTATGAATACCTATTAAAAAAGATGAAAAAGGAATTGTATTATTAGGTTTTATGACTATTTCTATCCTAATTTCTGCTGAGTCTCTTATTCACAATTTTTTAAACTACAAAATGTTATCAGATTCAAAAATATATTCACTGTTAAAACCTGTATTTTAATACAGCCCTATAAGCCTCCAGCATAATCAGAAGGGACACCAGGGACCCTAACAGTCCCCTCCAAGCCTTGCACTTCTGTGAGGTGAGATTCCTGAGACCATCCTCCTGGATTAAGGTATATATTTATGTCATTTAAAAGAAACTTAATCTACCCACATAAACAAAGGTTACAAAATAACCTGTTCCAAAAAATCCTTTATTCTCTTAATCCAATAATGCATTTTCCTACTTTTTTCCTTTTTTTTTTTTTCTCCTGCCTTAACTGTTATTCCTCCTATTTTTTAAAGCAATTTCATGACAAGTAAATCCAGGTGATAAATATTTTTGTTGAGTCTGATCTGTGAATTATCAAATCTAAAGACATACTGACACTGCGCGTTCTTCCCGTCATCCAAAATTTATCACACACCTCGAGGACCTCTAAGAAGGAAGAGTTTGCCATTTTTATTTATGTGGTTTGAAAAGAAACGGAATTACTGCTTTGTAACTTCAAAACACATCCATTTTGTCTTCTGCTGGGCATGTTTGATCACAGCAGAGCTTGCAAAACCAAGCTCTCTACTGCGGTCTCTTTTTTGAGAGGGGAGAGAGTTGTTTTTGTGGCAATGATCTAGCTCAGGAAAAATGCCAAGGCCAGCACACCCTTGTGTAAAACACATCGCCAGCATTGCTTGGCACTGCTGCCAGCAGGTCAAGCTTCTGCTCATGTCAGCAATCTTGGCTCTCTTGGAGGAAGCTTAGCAGGATGGTGAAAAAAAATCCCACATCACTCTGATGAATCCTCCCCCCTTTCCCCTCCTCCCCCTCTGGACATCAGCAGCAGCACCAGTGTAGTTGGATGGTGTTGCTCACCTGGCCTAGATCATCATCTAATGCTATTTTTAGCCATAGTTTTTCTCCTGGGAAAGAAAAAGATTTACTCAGTTTCTCTGGCACCTCCCAGAAAGTTGTAAGAAGTGGGAGAGAGGTAAGGAAGTCAAGAGAAAGCTCCACTGATCATGAGGAAAGCAAAGGACGGTTGAGACAGGCTAAAGTGACCGATCGGAACTCAAAAATAAATCATCTTAATACTCTGCCATCAGAAACGAGTGCACTTTGATACACTAACACACATTCTTCAAGTTCAGTGCACCTAAACATTGCTGCATATTGACACGTTGCAACATCATCTCTTTCAGAGTGCCAAGTATCCCAGCAAATATTGCACTGCCCCAGAGAAAGTGCTTTACAGAAGGTGAGAACGGGCAGGGGGTGTCTGCCTCAGAGAAGGGGAAGGAGGACAAAATTTATATATAGGAAATTAAAATAGGAGCAAGATTCAAGAGAGGAAACTACTCTGTAAACGTCAATGCTTCATGCTACAGTAAAGTATTTCACGCTGGGAAAAGTCAGTATTCTGATTTCCCTGCCCCATAAACATTGGCCTTTGACTGAAAACATTTCTGGCACATCAGCAGCGCCAGAACCAGGTACACAGCTGATCCTGCCGTCTCCACGGGAGGGCAGAGCCACTCACACATTAGACATTGTGACACAAGATCATTTACATCATCTTAAAAAAGTCTATTTCTTTAGTATCAAATATCCCTTATACAGTTACAAATGAATTTGGTTAGAAGAAGCAAAGCTTTCTATAAATAGATGTCAGGCAGCTGTAGGAACAAGTGCACAACTCCACTCTTAAGAAGGACAACAATTAAATTCAACTCCACAGACTGCAGCTGTAGCCTCACAGGATAAGGAAATTCCAAGAGCAAATGACTGAGGAGGCAATGAGACAGGCAGGAAGAGTATTTACAGAGGAGAGGAAGAAAAGACTATTTATACAACAGTGTTACAGTTCTTAAGCATAATCAGATGGGTTTTAGTAAAAAGAAAGAGCAAGTACAGAACTTCCCCACAAAACAAACCAACATTGCAGAAAATGTAATTTAACTTTGCTATACAAGAAATGAAGTAACAGGTTTGTTTGCACAGAGATCACAAGATCAGTCCTCAGTTATAAAATAATTTAAATGATCTTTCTATATAATTTTCTTTTTAATTCTTCATTGTGTGCTCACGTTGCTATTTTAAAGGCTAAATGCATTTCTCAATAAGCACAGTGATTTCTGCACATTATTCCTAACCATCATTCACAGACTATGTATACCACTTCTGCTTCTCCTACTTAAAAGTAACATCTGATATTTATATTTTGCTCCATATAGAGTAAAAATGTTTTCCTGTTTATTGACATCATTAAGTCCAGCAGTTCCAACTCACACAAGAAAGGAAAATGAAAGGAGCAGAACATGCAGTCCAGTGCACAAACACTGCAGAAAATCAGTGCTCTAATAAAAAGAATGTCCATTACAGGGCAGCTACATTAGATCATATTTGACATACATCTTTAGCAGTCCAAAGAAGAAATTAAATCAAAATAGCTGACTATTTCTCAAGAGCCAACACTATTAGCTGTGTGTTTTCTCCAGTGATGATCAAGAGCCTGCATGTTGCACTCAAAGCAATTTGCACCAGGGAAGTGACCCACAGTCATTGTCACTGCAGCTGAAACACATCACCCACCAGCCCACAGCACACACACACACTGGTTGGTCTCCATCCATGCTCAGCAAGCACTGATGAGCATCAATGGGTGCAATTTTTCCTACACAGAGGAATTCAGTGACACTTCCATGTCAGGTGCCATTTTGTCAGACTGCCCCCTCTGCTGCCACTCGTCACACAGCAACAACATGTAGGGGGATATTGGTGGGAAGGTCCAACTTCTGCTGCAGTACCACCATATTAAACCAGGAGGCATTACTTCTGGAGCAGCCTTTGTACATTAACATATGGTGACAGTAACTCCAAAACTGGGAGTCTTAGGGATATGATGCTCTATACAGAGACAGAAGGTTTAGCATTGTGGGCACAATTTAACACTGATTTTACAGATAGGCGTTGACCAAGAGCAAATTTTTTGAAGCCAATGGACTTAAGGCAGCTTAACTGAGAGAAGAGACAGGGTCAAATTATCTCCATTAAATGGAGACAGCAGAGGCAGGGATTTTGAGAACTGCCTGTGGAAAAGTGTTCACACATGCTTTGCACACATCGCTGTATGATTAATGCCTTGTGCATGCATGAAGTACTCAAAACGTGGCCTTGAACTTGCTAGCTCCAGCATTTGAGAGAGAAGTCTCACAGAGCAGATCCTCAGCTGGAGTAAATCAGTGTAACCCTACTGAAGCCAAAGGATCTACATCAATTTATAGCACCAAAAGATCTGGTCTGGAGGCATTCCAGAACCACATGAGGAAAACAAACCCATAGGAAAATAAAGAAAGACAGACAACCAAATGACCACAAGAAGAAACGTTGCAGGGGATGTGTTAGGGGCTCCCTTGCTGATTAAGAGACTTAGTGTAACTCCCCCCTGATGCTAGACACTGCCTCTCTAGGTAGCTACTTGAGGCCTGGTAATTTGAAACCTTTCATTTAAGCCCCCATCATCCTGGAAACTACAGTGTTTGAGACCTAACTTGCTGTGCTTCCAGAGTTACTGAAAGCAGCAGGTGGGCTATAAGGAAGCTGTTAGGAACATGATGCTGCCTATGTAATGGTGTTTAATTCCTGCAGTGCTTAATGGTCAGCGTGCTGGAGAAGGACACTGATCAATTCATGAATTCCAAGTGCTTATTCTTTTCCTCGCAGAATTCTAACATCCAAGAAGAGTAATGAGGTAGATGGAGCCAACTACTCTGATTATGTCACCACCATTCTCGTGGAGCCTGAAGAGGTTTCTGACTGTTCACAAACCAGGGTGGTTTTCAGTCTGAGCTGTACTGATAATGCATCACTGAAGATCAACACTGCATACAGGACAGCAGCAGCTCTATTTAAGAAACTCTGGCTCAGAACTGAACCAGTATTTTCTCATGTACATTGCAAAATACCTAAATACATCAAAGAGGAAACACATCCACAAGGAGAGCAAAAGAAAGCTTGAAAGTGATGTCCTCTCTAAATGAAATGGAAAGCAAATGCTCTTACTGCTTTGATAGCAAATAACAAGGTAATTGTTTCTTCCCACAGATATTATTGTAACATAGACAAAACTTGGTCACCATTAAATGAAGTTTACTCAGTGGCACTTTTACTGTTCTGCTGATGTACCAGTTAAGAAAACACTGAATAAATTATGAAACAATAAAAGGAAGATGACTCTTTATAAGCAGCATTCAATATAACAATTTTAAAAGGCTGTAACACAAGTTTATTGCATTTGGCAGGACTTATAAATCCTAACTCCCATTACTGCGTTGCAACTTAAAAAGAAGTATTCTTCCATTTGTCACAGGAAATTTCAAGCCTAAGTGGTCCCAGTGCAAAATGGCAACTTACACATCCAAATGTTTCCATATGCACATCACAGGTCAAACATTTGGCTAAATGCATCACTCCATACTGCTTCCTGCCCCATGATGAAAGCATTAGTGAGACAGTGGTATTTACTTATCCTTTTGACCAATTGTTTATCTTATTTTTTACCTAATCAGCAGTGGTTGTTGGCCTTTGTTGTGGTTTGGCTGTTTTTTAAGAATTTGGACCCTCCTGAATAGCTTTCTAGGATTATCTGGAACTGGAAAAGCTCACAAGGAGTGCCAGAACGTTTCAGTGAGAGCGTCCATGACTACACCCAATGAGCCCAGTAGCAATGGGTAACCAACACAAGTTTTGGGAACCTTTGATTCTGCATCTTCACAAGAAATGAAAATCCTCTGCTTTGAGAGCAGTGATCCAGACACCTCCAGAGAAAAAACAATTACCCAGAATTCTAGATACTTAGCAGCTTTACATTTTTTCAATAGTAGACTATGATCTGCTGCTAGATCACCTTTAGCTGCAAATGCTTTACTGTTCTCCTCTACTCCCAACACCCAGACCTCATTCCAGCAGAAGGTTAGAGTAAAAGCTCACTCCAACAAAGGAAAGCTGGATTTTAAGTAGCATTTCACAAGCTCACCAAAACAGCCTAACAGGCAAGCCACAGAGAAATATTTTTCCTGGAGTAGGTGGTCCTTTCAGTCTGTCTGCAGGAAAGATAAACTGCATTTTTAATGAGACAGAACGATGGGTAAACAGAGACTTTCAGAGTGATTTGGCTGTGAAATCTATTTTTAAGTCCAAAAAACGCTTTCTGGAGTTATGCGCTCCAGATCTGCCTGGAACGAAATGACACATCATTTAAAACAGGATGGGAATATCCATGAAACAGAGACAAATTTGATCTTCCAGGGCCATAAGCAGTTAAATTAGAAGCTTTAAGTTCCTAACTTGTCAGTTGACTTGTTGGGCTTTCACTGAAACACGTTTCCAGCAGAAGATCTGTGATGATGTGATGACTTTCCAGAGACTCAGGCTTCTGAACACCAGCCTTCATTTAAGAGCTTTCTTTCAATACAAGCAATAATATTTGGACAGCTCCAATGGAGCAGGATTTACTGCTCTGTTTCTACAGCCTCACTCATGAGAATGAGTGCTTTTGAAATACCAATGATTTTTTTAAGCCTTCTTTTCTTGATGAGGCACAGATAGACAAACAGCTTTGCACAAAGCCAAGCAGAGCAAATGGAAAGTGCTGTTCCTTAAGGTGATACTGAAAACCCAAGGCAGTGCTAAGAGCTGCCTAGTTGCATTCAGATCATGATTCTCAGCTCTCATCCACAAGCTGCTGAAGTTGATGCAAGTCTCTCTGCTAACTTAAATGGGCAACAGCCCAGGACATTTTGGCCTTAACTCACAGGTTAATCCTTGTCACAAACCCGAAGGAAAGTAACTGCAGAGAAACTCTCTCTCTTACAAAACAGCACATCCCAAGAACAGCCAAATTTGCTTCACATGGACTGGGACTGTGCACAGTATTAACAGCACAATCCACACATCACATTATTGAAACCCTTAGAAATTTTTAAGTGCAATGTACATCTTTGAAAAACAATCTTCCTGGGTACATTTCACATCAAATCCCTTTGTTATTATAGAGTCACATACTGCCCAGCATCCAAAGTTCTACTGTTGTTCATGTTTGCTAGACATCAACAAATGAAGGACATCGGACCCGAGTCATTTTCACACCTGCTGACATTTCCACCCCCTCCCCCCTCAAAAAAATTATGATATGATATCTGTTGAGGATTGAGACCTTTAAACTTGCAATCAGAAAGTACGGAAACAGATGAAGTTATGGAATAAGCTATGAAGAGGCAGATTTTGATATAAACTTCATTTGTTTGTTTCAAATCAAGCATTCTGTGAAGCCACTGAACTCCCATACAACTGGAAATCCAGCTGTATTTTGACCCAAAGTAATCATGTTAGCCCAGAAAGTTTCTGTATGCTAACAAAGAATTTATTGAAGTACAATCTAAACGACACATTCCAAGACAGCCTCAGATGCAAAGCAAACAGAACGTGAGCACTGATGCACTTTACAACAACAAACAAAACAAAAACAATTGTATTCCTAGAAGTTGCATCTTATGGGACACTTCACATGCTTTTGAATTCCTCGGACACTTTGCCAGAGTCAAGATTAATAGTCTGAAAATGTTTACGAACCGAAATGCTCATGCCAATGGCTGAGCTCTCTCTTGTTCCACTGAGATCAATGAATTTGAAAGCATTTGGCATCTTACATGATGGGAAGTTTTGCTCCAGCTACCAAATCTTGATTAGTTCAGAATAGGAGAACACTGAAAACAAAGTTGGAAGAGCATAGAGGAAAATGTGAGCTGTTGTGGAAGAGAAGTAAATCTCCTCTCTGCCAGCCACAGTAAATCTGTCTCTCATAGGATTTCCCTTCCCACTACAACCCCAAAGGTAAAAAAGAAAAAAATGGAACTTAATGGACAAGACTGGACCACCTGATAGCATGTTTCTGGCTGGTTAGTTACAATCACTTGGGAACTTCAGCAAACATCACAAACAAACCCAGATGGGAAACTGGTTTCATTTATTTTCATTTTACAGAGTTCAGACTAAAACTGAGTTGTTTACAAAACTACAGGACCTTGCAGGGCCAGAAGAGAAGCCTATGTGTCAATCTAAAATCCACAGAGCCCACATCTCACTGAAAGCAGCAGTATATTTATGTTACGGGCCCAGAATCAGCAATAAATAAAGAAACTGTTAAGACGCACAGGTAGAAATCTTAGTTCACACAGCTGCACCAATCCAAAGCATTTATAAAACCACGCAGGACCTGAAAAAGGTCAAAGCACAGACTCCTTCAAAAGAGTTTCACAGCAGCTTGTAAGATGTGAGAGTCACCAATGCACAGTTTTAACTACAAATTAATTTTCAAATAGGTGGAAGACGCAGAGGTTTGGCCTGAATAGAGGAGTAACTTGCAACACTATTTCTACAAAGCTGACAAGTCATTTGAAATCAGTACTTCGTCTAACTGAGAAGATGGAGAATACCTGTTTTGTTTGCACTACATAAAAAAAAAAAGACTCAAAGCAAAAACAAAAACAAAAAAAGATGCTGGCTAACTACTGATGATCTCAGGTATTCCTGAGAAATCTCTCTCCTGATGTACTGAAATACCTCAGTAAAAATCAGATTTTCGCAAAAAGTGAGCCACTGTGTCCAAGGCAACAGCTGTTGATGGATTAAAGTAATATTAGGTTCCAAATTGCTTCACAAGGGACGGAAGTGAGGATATTACCCGCCCAGACGAAAGTTGTAGGCCCTGTTATATAGATAAAAATAGAAAAAGATGAAAGATCAGAATATGAATCAAGAAGAAAACACAGAGAATTGATCAGTCTGTAACAGGTATAACTGCAGTGAGCTGAGTCCTTCCTCCAGCATTACTGGAGGTGTTGACTCCATGGTCACACAGCCTCCCAGTGCAGAGGAATTTTTGTCTTCTCAGACAAGACATAGAACAAACTTCAGGAAGATTATCTGCTTTCCCTGTGCCTTGGTTCTGCCTACAGTTGTCTGAGTAGCAGAGAATGACAAGAATGACAACGTCTAACTGAAACAGCTTACGTTGGTATTCTGTTGACACATTCAGAGTAGTACCAGCACAATGCCAGACTGGGATCACAAAAGGAGCAGGCATAAATAGGTAAAAGCACCTTTAACTCAGGCAGACAAGATCTCCCTTGTTAGATTCTGGCCATTAATGATTTCACCCTCACTGACAGAGACAGACAGTATAACAAGGGGCAGTAGTTCAGTTCGCAGGTAAGAAGAACACACCCATGCATTCACTGACAGCATAATTTCAGTGTTCTTAGCAATTCTGACACCCATCTGTCAATTCTCTCCTGTTTCTTTTAGGCACCACATGATATTAATATCAGTATTCTATAAAAATTTGATCTGTTCCTCTCGACTTTGCCCCTTTGTGTCCACAAAGGGAACACATGAGATGTCTTCACTGGAGAGATATTTGTGGTCAATGATTCAAGCTACATCTGCTGAAATAAGGCATCAATCTAGATGATGTAGAAATAACCACAGTTCTCAGGCTCCGGTTAGAAAGTTATTTTTCATCAGAGTCCAATGTGCATTTTTGAGAACTGAGCATTTGTTTCATTCATAACATGCCTGGTTTTATGTCGCAAGAGAAACTAGTAGACCAAGTCTGAAGACTACACAATAAATTGATGCAAAATTAAATGCTGTAAGGGATCTCAAGGCAAGTGCTTACACAGCATGTGAAGCCTCATACATTAGAGGCAGAGAATGCACTGAAAACTCACACTTGATACAGGGATACACATCTCTAAAGAGCTTCATTAATCACTCTTGCGTAAAACTCTTCAAAGAGCCTTATTCTTTACTCAGAATTCACATTCTCAGAAGCCAGTATAACCTTAAAAATCTCACATCATTATTATTCACAGCATCTCTAAAATCATTCATTTTTCCTTTTCTTCATACTGTACTGAAAAAGTTAAAAGTTAAAAGAACTACTACCAAAGTAGTAGTAAAGAGCAACGAAGAACTTTGTACTTTGACAGTAAGTCTCCTACAAACACTCAGAGACTGACAGGACAATCCAAGACTTGCATGCACCACCCCAGTTACATGTTTAAAGGCTCAGTTTGTAAATCTTCAATAAATCAGTCCTCAAACTTTGGCAGTAAGTTAGTTCATAGCAAAGGTGTTGTGAGCGAAGAAGCATAGCTCCAAAAAATAAATCATTAATGAGCTGGGATATGTTGTTATGCAACTCAAGAGCATGCTGTGTACTTGGTATCAGTGACATCTTGGAACAAGATCAAAGACATTTTTGTCAATGCTCAATTCCACAGAACAACCACTCATTAAAGTGAGTTTCCTTCTGCCATCTCCTTCCCTTACGGGATGAGCAATTTCTACCTCTCTTAAAGCAATGCAAAGTACTAACAGATCTATCTTGTTCTCTACACTGCTGATGCACAGCCATGGTTTATGTCAGCTGCACTTATTTGACAAGTTACCCAAAGGTTTAAATCCACCAATACTGCATGTGCAAGCTGAATGCATGTATCCTTGCTTCTTCAGTCTTGCACACACTGGAAGGGGCAGTGACATTCTGTTAAGGACATCAGCCTAAGAAAGGATGCTTTCATCTCCATGATGATCATCACCCAGGTACCACAACAATCAGGCTGAAGGTGACTGATTTCCATGGATAGTCACATCAGAAAAAGCCAAACTTTTACCTAAGAAACAATGGCAGTTGTCATGCAATCAAGTTACCATCCCTTTGGTCTTGGTAATTGTTTTCATTGCAGACACAGGGCACACACCTTTCAAAAATGAAAAGTTAATTCACAAAAGCAATTTCAAAGCTACAGATAAACAAGTCCAGTATGTGGCTTACCTCTGTCTGCAACTTTGTCAGTGATCTGAAGACCAAGTTGAATAATATCATCAATGATAATAAATAGTTCTTTGAGGCCAAAGGGTCTCAAGGTGCTTTCACAAGAAATAATCCACAACATCCATAGGAGATAAGTGCCATTATTATAGCATATTCCACAGTGACATAAGAATTAACACAGGGTAAAATTAGTTATCAGTAACATTATTGCAGCAATGCAGAAATATAACTAAAATCCATTCCCATCACTATCAGGGCTGAGCTGCCTCCCCAGTTGCACAACCAGCACAGAACCCTGCTTGTCTTCACTGCTGCAGAAACTGAGAAGAGTTGCTCAGGAACAGCTCTTCTCAGCTCATCAAAGATAAATTTGTTTCTTGACAACATTCAATACGCCAACAAAAGAAACCCCCTTTGGCAGGAGAGATATTTACATTTGGAAATGCTGCCAGCGTTATCTTGTGGGAGTTGTAGCTTAGGCCCATAAAAGCTGACAATTTGCTGCTGAATGGTTGCATTCTTACATCGCCACAGTTCTACTTTCTTAAGCAGCAGGACTCACCAATATTTGATCATGGGAGAGAGTATGAAAGTATTCATACAAGGTAGCCCAATCTAAGAGAATATAGCATGAAATGTCTTGGAAGAAAGTTGACATTTCCTAAAGGAAGCATAGCTCATCTCAGAAGTATTTCAGTTCTCAGAAATTAGGCCTTCCAAAACAGAACAACAACAAAAATACTTCAATAGTTCCTCCCTCAAACGGCTACAATTGAAAAAAAAAAAATTCTAGAGAGTATTTGGGTTCTTTTTAACCCAATATTACTTCTGAGCATTTAAGCTGATGTTTGAGAAAAAACACCAGAGCACCGTTGGATGCTCCACACCTTAAAAAGAGTCATCATTTTTAAGTACTATTCAGAGGATACCGTGATGCACTATTTTCCCTCAGCCTTCCAGTACCCTGGATCTTTTGCCTGCTGTGTCCACATCCTACACTCTGCTTCATATCAAAACTAAAGCCTGGGCACAATGATAGCAGAATGAAGCCTTGATCGAGCACTCTGAGCTCTACTGTAAATACATCAGATAGGAGATGATCTTTCCATTTGCCCTCTGTAAGCTCTGGATCAAGTCCAGGACAAAGAGAAGTTTATTAATGCGCACACATTCCTACTGGCCTTTGAGCTCTTTGGCAAAAATTGCTTCAAACAGGTCCCTGAAGAGACAGAACGAGCAGAATTCAAATATTTACATCGAACAACAGAGTTAATTACACTTCAAGACGTTAGTAAGATTCACTTTGCTGCAACCTCAGCAACATACTACAGCAAACCAGCAACATAAACCATTTTCCACAATCTGAGGTGGGCAGCTTTCCATCTGGGTTTCAGCTAAGGCAGGAATGTCTGTCTACAATAGAACCTCACTAATCAGCACTTCACTGATCCACACATTTTATTAACTTTGCCAAAAAACTTGCAGCCTCTCCCTACCCCTCAGCAAAGACTTAATAGCAGAGACCTCAAGCAAGGTCTTTCATTCCCCAAACACATTTTTGGGCAAATGTTACATGCATTCAAGTCAGACATTACAAAGCACTTGGATAAATAATTTGAGCAAAACTAGAGATGGGAAAGAAAGAGATGGATCCTGTGCATAGGTAGAGAAGAAAAGCCAAGGCAACCTAGAGCTGCTTCTACAAAGCAATGTTTTACCAAAAAACATTTAATCCTTTGTATCTCTCAGGATTTGTCTTTGACCACTTACTGGCTCACAAATTCAGTAACTTTTAAAGTCTGCCTCCAGCCACTTCTGAACACTCCGTTCTTCCTTTCTCATAGCAGTCCACATTGTTTAAGTGGAAGACAACAAAAACAACTACATTTTGAAATGAAATGTTTTGTCCATCCCAGTTTCTTAGCTCTGTGTTTAGTGGCCCTTCATACGTCTCTGAATTGAACCATCTAATTTAGCCCATTTGCACAAAGTTTGTGGCTCTGGAAGACTCATTTTTCAAGTCTACTAGATGTTATCCAAACGCTATCCCTGAAAATGAAACTAAATGATAGTACATCATTAATTAAACTTCAAAAGACACTTTTAAACAAGCAAGAAGATAACCAAGTATACCAACTTGATGTTTTTTTCCTCGTTAGCAATGCTTGCTATTGGCACAGAATATGAATAACACAATTTATAAATTATGTACAGGCATTTATAGAGCATCATAAAGGAAATTCATATACAGAAAACCAATACATTGGATGACATTCATATTGATCCATTTCTACATTTTTGTATGAAATATTTATCCATTTCATTACACATAGAAAACATTCATATACTGACTTGTACATCCAGGAAAACAAAACAAAACAAAAACCACCACTTGCTAATGCCTGTTTCCCAGCAGGTAGGAATTCAAAATCCCAGGATTTACACTTTTGTACAGTTTCTCAGCAGACTGGCCAAGCATTAAAATTTGCACAAAGACAAAAGACAGAATGAAATAATACGTTATTTCGCTTAATCTTACACCTAAATTAAACAAACCAATGGATTAGAGTCAGATTTATGCAAAATACTGTTAGGCACCCTTTAAAAAATTCACCTGTCCAAGAGACTTGGGTTCCCAGGCAGTGCTCTGCCTTTTCTCAGTCGCTCTGAAGGAGGGAGCACCTGAGGACTCTGCCAACTCCACTTAGCCTACAACCAGATTCACACCTCTCCAAAACCACCTCTCCTCCAACTTCTGTGGTGTGTCATTCACAAGTTCTTTCTGGAGTGGCATATCACAGTTGCAGGTGAAGATACAATACAGACACCACGAATTCCCCTTAAGACTCAAGGAACAACATAAAGAAAGCATCAGCAAGTAGATGGAGTACACAAAGGAGGGGACAAAGATGCGATTTCATATGATCACTCAAAAGCTACATACATCCCTGTTTCATATAACATCTTCCATACCACCACGCTCCAAAAGAGTACTCAATGTAGATGCTCTTGCACTCTGAGTTCTGTGCATCTTTATAAACTATCACCTGGCAGACCAAGAATAGATGCAGGCAGATAAAGCCAGTTTGACCCATCCCCATTTGGCCCCAGGCTCTTCACAAAACCCTATTTTCCCAGTTTGGTAAAGTTCAGACAAATACATTATACCCTAATTCTCCAAAGCTCTCAGCTCTGGCAGCATTCCGAGTTGTAGATGCATTGTGCTGGATTTACAGTGAGTAGTGCCACAAGCCTGAGGAGTATAACAGATCACTAACAGATATAAACTATCTCTGTTTATTACATAGACCTTGGCACTTAAAATTGAATCATGCTGTTAAAATAAAGAAGCAAAGAAGAAACCCTGATGAACTGTAAGTGAGAACAATAAAAGTAAGGCTTGTATCAAGCAGTAGAACTGACTTCATGTCCAATCATTACTGTCATTTATTCTCTTACTCAGTATTTCTGTAAACGCTTGCAATTAGGTCAAAATTGGAAAATATCACACTGCATTTAAATACCTGACTGCTGTTTCTGTTGGGAGCTGAATCAATGTTGAGATGTTCAGACTTAATAATCTAAGATTCCTCTCGTATCTTGTTGAATGGCATGACACTGGAAGGACAGGCTTCATTCAGCACTAGTGCCATGAGCCATACACTTATTTACCATTCTCATCTTCCACAAGTAGCAGTCAGATCACTCACAGCTCTACTGCATGAGATGGAAATTTTGTCACAGCTCCAGCAAAGGGAGTCCAGCAGGAAAGAATAGATTCACTTCATAAAATGAGGCAGACCAATTTTGCAATCTGCAGAGATCCATTCCTCTTAGTACC
Source organism: Odontophorus gujanensis (assembly GCA_013399175.1). Lineage (NCBI taxonomy): Eukaryota > Metazoa > Chordata > Aves > Galliformes > Odontophoridae > Odontophorus > Odontophorus gujanensis. Next base: position 554,238 of record VXAB01004361.1, read on the forward strand.
AACTCGCACACTAGTGGGAGTTTCTGTACACATCCAACCTTGAAGGCAACTCTGGGCATGCTTTGACCCCTGAAGTTCTGGGCCTAAGACTTTAAGATTTAAGACTCTAAGTCTTAAGACGAAGCTAAGATTTTAACCTGATCAGGTACGTCCTCCATCTTCTAATCAGATCTTAAGTTCAAAAGAACCAATTTATTGATACTACCCACCAAAAGGATTATGACAATTTAAATGCAAATTAAGAGTCTTTCTAATAAAATACTTTGATAATTGATATATATATATATATTTTTTTTTTACAAAGGAATTAAGCAATACAAAAAATCGAGACAGACAGCAAAGCTATATTTCTGAGGAGACAAAACATTCATTTGGTCTTTGTCTCCACCTACTGTTGGAAAGAATAATACCTTCAACTCCTTGGACACATGCATTAGTCTCTCGTTATGAAAAACAACTATTCAGTAGATATTGAAGTCCCTTAACAATCATTGCAGTTGCTGTTAAAAACCTAACACAGAGATCATCATGACATCTTACTTTTCTTATAAGAGATCATTAGCTGGTACGTACTTGTTCCATAATGAGTTTTTGAAATACAAGAAGCTGTTGAAAATAGAAGCATAAGAAGGAACTGGAAAACTCCTGGAGAAGAATGAAAATTGAAAGCCTACACAATATTTACTGTTTTGTTTTTATGATAACAATCGTTTTTTTGTTGTTTTTTTTTAATGACAACAATTACATTTAAAAAAAAATACCAACAGGAAAACAGTCTAAACCTGCACAGGTTTGCAACCACTTTCAGGCATAAAGGCAAAAGAAATTAAAGAAAACAGTCTAAATTAAAATTTATTAATCTGTCAAAATCTGGAAGGTTATAAAGAAGTGAAGTCTGATGCATGGCTGCGTTCTACTTGCACCTCCTAATCTGACCAAACAAAATGCAAGGTGCAGAGATCTTGCAAGCAAAGACAGAGTCCATTAAAACCCTCACTGAAATGGTCAGGCTGATGGGACAGCGAGGGGGCACAGATGCACTGCAGGTCAATTGGTGCTTTTATTTATTCAAACCACACCATGCTTCCAATCTTCAAAATGTGTTCAGGTGGCAGATTCAAGTGAAAGGAATTGAACTTTAAAAAAAGACATTGGTAAATAAGCTTTTTCGGAAATATGCACTGGATGGGCCAAGAAATGTACGTGTGAAGGAGTACTGGAAGAGCTTTATTTTCCCACAGAGCCATCCTGACTGCCTGTGGCAGATTTGTGAGGACTTTCAGCTGTTTTCAAAACTGCTCATAGAATTTAAATAGCCATTTCATACTAAGTTAATAGGACACATTTTAATCCCTTTTTCACTGTAGAGAATTATACTGACAGTTTTTGCTCCACCTCAAGAAAATGCAAAGAGAATAAAGGCTCTTAACAGAGGAGATGGATTTAAAAGAAACATCTTCCACTCAGCTCCTCAGAGCCCTCAGGAAGATTGGTACAGTAACCACCTATATATTTCACCTAAAATTAATAGTTTTATAGAAGAAATAATAGGTTTTACGTATACATCCAAACTGTAACAGAACTCACAGTTCTGAACTTGTCAGAAGCGCTCGATCTTTGGTCTTTGCTAGGCAGATGCACTGCTGCTGCAGGCCAGGTGACAGAGCAAAATGCTTTGGTTTTATTTCCTCTGCTTCACCTTTATGACCTTGCTAATACTACTGTCTGTTGAGCTCTAGGAAAGCTGCACAGGAATTGTCAAACAGAGTCTCACTGGTGGGCTGACATCCACTTCTTCACATTACCAACAACAGGTTACATTTTCCAACAGGTTCATGAATGCTCTGCAGGAGCTGGCTATAATGATGACTGAGGCACTACCTGAAGCTTCAGAGGAAATGAGCCCCAACAGAATAACAACGGCATATCAGGACCATAACAGGCATTCCTTCATAACTTTTTCATTTGCTGGTCAACAAGAAGAAGGCCACATAACTGCAGTTCAGTCCCTGATTCCTTGCAGAGAATTCACCCTGAGACACCATCACTTCAGTATTAATTCACACCCAGTGCCTCAACATGAATTGGCTTCCAACTGTGCTGGCTTTCAGTGGCTACTTTTCCAAGCTAGGAATTACTTCAGATAAAGTACTGAACAAAGTTCCAGTCTACCACTGTTATCCCTAAAAGTTACTTTCTAAGACAACCTCCAATATATTACTTTCATTGGTTTCCCATGCTTCTGCTGGAAGCTGTTATTAATTAGCTGTTACTACTGCCATAGGCATTGCACAACCAACCTTCTGCTACTTCAGTTGCTTAAAGGACACTGCTTCCAGCACTAAAACCAATTAATTACTGGGCTTATGTGCACTGCAGCTTTTGTTCTGTAGGCTACAGGTTCATCTGCCAAGTTAGGAAGTTATGTTACAAACAGCTAGTTCTCCCAGGACTAACAACTCCACCACAACTTTGTTCTCTTGAGTCTCTGATGTATATATGTGTAATACAGAACCATAAAGAGTAACAATCGGAAGTTCCTTTGCTGGGCCTACAGAAACTTACCCACCAGCTTCAGAAAGTGACCTTGTTAAAAAGCGTTTTCCCCTGATGTCCTTGGAAGCCACAGATGGTTGGGATGGGCTGCTGCCATCAGTATTTTTCCTTTAATCTGTGAAATTATTCACAGTCTCCTCAACAGTGAAGGATTTTTCTCATTTTCAGAGTCAAAAGTACAGTGGTTCAAAGATGGGACAAAATGAGCCAAGCAGCAGTCTTTAGAAGACATTAAAACAAGCTGGATGCTGTATATGTATGAACACACACACACACCAGCAAGAAACCATCATCTCAATCTCACGTATGAACTGAATGCTGTACCTCACCAACAGGAAATATGAACATATTTCCTTTAATTATTTTCTTTGGAAATAATTCCCCATAGATTTAAAAGGAAACCACTGATGCACCCAAAACAAGTTTTCATTTCTTCTCTGGACTGCATAAAGACAATAGAAAATTGGTGCTGTTTCATTTATTCTCCCCCTCAACCCCAGCATTTAGACAAGATTTTTTGCTCAGAGACACTGAAGTGATTCACAAAGAGGATGGTATATTTATCTCTACCTGTGAAAAGGGTAAATGAGACAAAAGAATTACCCTGTAAACAAACTAATAAGCCTCCCCAACAGGAACCCAGCAAGCATACTAACCTGCAGGAGAGCTTACAAGATACCTTGTGAGGTATCTTATACTACAGGTGGTAGAGAAGGGAAAAATTAGTTTAAAAATACATGCACATTCAACTGAGAAATCTTTGACACATCTGATACAGTTTCAAATTGATCTGTGTTCTGTCAGTGCATCCTTTGTATGCATAAAATTGGTCCTGCAATGGAATGTTTTTTACCTCAAATAATCGGAGCAGGCTGAAGGGTTGATGCTCTTAGTTTGAACTGCTGGTTCAAATGTCATTTTACAATGATTTTAATTGCAAAGTATTCCTGTCTACCATGACATCTTTGTGTCAGCATGAAACAGACTCAGTGAAAGATTCACAATGGCAACTATAGCACTCTGTAATGCAGAAAACATTAGAATCCACGAGCTTGGTGTCAAATCCTCCCAAGGAGATGCTTTCTGAGAAGCCTGTATCTGGCTTTCTAATCCCACTTTAGTTTGAGAGCATTCAGATCAAACCTTACATTAAGCCCCTTCCCTAACAAGCATGGCCACGATGAACAAAACTAGGTTTGCCAACATGCAATGCTTCTCTGCTGTACAACCCACATGTCATCTTTTGCAAAGTGACAGAAGTGATGTCAGTTTTAACCTGAAAGGAAAACTGCAAACAAATCTTTTAAGTTTGCAATCATTTAAAATACAGCTTAGCCAGGTAGCCATTTAGAACAATTAATTTTTCCTCAAATAATGACTGTCCAGAGAGATGAGGCTGATTCCAATTAAAAGGTAAAATTTTAGAAGCATACAGGAATAAAAACCAATCTATGTTAATAATGATGTCTTGGTTATCCTTTTAAACCACCTCCAAAGAAGGTGGTTTTGCTTCCACAGAATTCTGTTGATCTCATCTTGATTAAATCTGATGGGACTCACAAGCATAGTAAATATAAAGCCAAAGATAAGTGATGTTGTTTTCCCAGTCATAGAAGGAATTTTCAATCGAAGTATAACACCAGAGTGAAACAAAATGAGAAACTTATTAGGGCCGTTACTGTCTCACTGAGGGACAAGAGGGCAACGCAGAACCCCAATCTAAATAGCTACTAAAGTTAGTAGTAATCCAGCTGGAAGATATTACAGCTGCTGGTGAAACTTCACGCCAGGCAAAAAAAAAACCCATAATAAACCATTTTTTGCTGCCCTCTGCAGGGCAGCATTGGCATCTACAGCTGAGGCCTGGGAAACCAATACAAAGGATAACAAAATAAACTTGTACAATTTACCACTCTATTACCTTACTAATTTCTACTCAATTCATATTTATTAATATTGAATTGAATTAGTCACAGTCAGGCTTCGAGTTTTATTCTTCTTGTCTAGGTTAGAAGTCTCTACAAATCCAAACCTAGGCAATTCTCACTTCCGTTCCACAGAGGTGAGCATCATGTTCTAACCAATGCAGAACTCCTCTCAAAGAGCAGCTGATAACACAGCAGCACACAAAAGAAAAATACTAGGCAGTGTCAAAACAGTCATCAAAACATTCTTGAGAAGTGATTAATGAAACATGAGCAATAGGAGATTGTTTTGTAAGTAGTCAAAATCATTCAGTCCACTTCTATACTTCGTTTGAGAACGTTTCCTTTAATTCCAAAGCAGAGGCAAAAAGGATATAGTTCCAGTTCCAGCTATTCTCTGAGAAACATTATGGAAATATTTTGTGTTCCCATTTCCTTATTTGTCAGCACAGAAATAACAAAGGATCATTAATATCATGACTCTTAATTCACTACTGTTTGCAAGACACACTGAGACTACATAAACGTATTTTCTTTATCATTACATGTCTGATGTTGTGTGAAGGTGTTATAAAGACAGCTGTGAGACTGCAAGACAGTATGCCTGAGTACAAGGTCTGATGTGCAGAAACCTCTTCTGGGAGGCTGTCAAACACCCAGCATTTCTGTAGGAAACACAATCCCAACTGTGTGCCCGTGTGTGTGTTACATACGTGACAGACGTTTTGCAAATCACAAACACATCAAACCAGAAGAACTCATTTTGTATTGGTATGTCTAATTTTGTCATGACTAACACGGAGTCACAACCTGCAACACAGAAGTACAACAGAAGTTGGAAGCAGGAAGAGTTTTGAAAACCAAATTCGTAACAAATGAAGGAAAATTACAAGTGGCCAGACATGCAAGTATCAGCATGCCAAAACTGGCAACACTTCACAATCAAGATAAGATTCAAAATTACATACTTCTCCCACAAAATGAGTTTGCAACGTAGATCTATGTAATACAAACAGAAAACGCACAGAAAATAGTGGAGCTCACAACCAGCACCTGCACTCTGGTTCCTAGAGCTCAGGCACAGGCAGTTTACAGATGCTTCAGAAACATTCTAAGAAAAACTTTGGTGATGGTGTAGCACCTCTGGCCATAAGCAGAACTCTACACACAAGCCAAAGGACTTAATGCAACTCAGTCAGTGAAGAACAGTCCAACTCAGAAGCCAAACTTAGTTCTGACCTCATTCATCAGCATCATCAAACTGGCCAACCTCAGTCATTCTAACTGGCAGTGTAAAAGCAACACAAGCTGCATGGTGACAGCACGGGCTGTACAATGAATCCTCTCGCAATGAGTATGAGGCCAAAAGATTATTTTCCTGAAAGCTTCCGCAGTAGATATCACCAGCATCTAAAGGAGATCAAAGAAAAGATTTAAACCATGAAAGGTATTCAGAAAGCCAGCGGTATAACTTGGCAGATTGCTTTACAGTTCCACAGCATCTTCCAGTCAAGAGTTTCGGTCTGATCCACCAGCACTCCTGAATTACATCTACCAACAAAGCAAACAGCTGAATTTGGCAAAATCTTCATTTTAAGTAAAGTTCCTGACACACGGACATAACACTTTTCTGAAAAATTCAGTGATGAATTTGAATCCAGTACATCTGACACCAGCATACACATGCATGCAATTCTTCTCCTCAGGCATAAAAGGCTCATAAAGCCATCATGCTTATTTTTCCTAATTTCTCCTGCTCTCTCCAAACCCTCATTGCAAATTAAGAGGCCTGGATGCCTCCTAAAGGCCGGGTCACTGGACAAGAGCAAAAGGGTGGAGTCCTGTAATAGATAGCTCACAACAGTATCTCCACTGCATTATCCAATAAGCCAGTTAATTAACCAACCTGGCATAAAAACAGGGTAAAGTCCTTCTATGGAAGCAGATGATTTCTAATCAGTAGATACTGGAAGGACAACATATGCACTTACCAGTTTTCCAGCAGCACTGCAGAACAACCCATTAAACACGAGCACTTTTAAAAGTTAAGAAGTGATAGAATGACCAACCAAGAACATTTTTATCTGTAGGAATTAACCACTCAGGCACTCATAGTCAGTTATTGTTTGCAAGCATCTGAGTGCCATAATGACAGCCTCCTCCATCTAAACTTTTCTCTATTTGATGTTACAGGTCAGGACGAATTATATGAATAAAGGGAAAAAAAAAGCTGTGACAATTCCAATTAAAAAAATCAAAACATTACATAAATTTGAAGAGACAAAAGATTTTAAAAAGTCCAGAATGACCGAAACATCCAACAAGAAAATAGCATCTAAGAAGGACACAGCCTTTATCTTGAGTTACCAGTATAAAAAGCCACCTTAAAATCAGAACAGCCTCACAAGAAGGCTGCAGCTCCTCCTGTTACCAGCATATGGAACTGGAGTACAAAAATAAAACAGCCATTCATGGAATTAAACCAAACACGCAAGCAAACAAAATCTTGTAGGTCCTTTCCAACCTTGTGATTCTATGATTCAAACAAACCAACCAAAAAAAACACTCTACCACATAACAAAGAAAACCTCTACAGCAAAAGTAACAACAAATCATAATTAGAGCAAGGACTGAGTGCTTGCATCATTCCACGCTCAAAAAGTCCACGCTCCTGAGGGACGTTAGGACCAAATTTGTGAGAAAATGAATAATCCATGAGTCTCCCTTCAGATTAACACAGATGCACTGTAGTAGAGTGTTAATTTCTATGGTGAAGCTCAATACAGACAATCCTTCTCACCATTTCACTCCTTAATAATTCAATTGCTCAAACAAGAGTTATAGACAGTGTTGTGAAGTTCATGTATAAGTCCTATTTTAGCAACAAAACTGTACTTTACAAATGCATGAGGCAAACATACAAAAAAATCCCAAAAACAGAACATGGAATTTTTAAAATACGCTCTCCTACAGACCACCGACTTTCACATGCTGACCAAAACTCAAAGGAACCACCAGCAAATTTGTACTTACCATAAGGATTACATTCAGCCTCCTCCAACTCCTTATCCCAGTCCTCCACCTCATATGTAGAAGCTGCTTGCTGCTGAGGGAAAGTTATGTCCTCAGGCACACTAGAGATCTCACTACACAAGTCTTCCATCTCAGAGCTCGTATGCAGATCGATATCATCTTCATACACAGAGATATCAGAGAATTCACTTCCTTCAGAGTCACCATCAAGAATGCGTGGGATATTCTTCATCAAACATTCTAAAAATAACAGAAAGAGTCAAGAGATAATTAGACATTAAATAGGAACAATTAAATGCTCACAATTGAATAATACAGCCATAATATTCACATACTCTGTAACTACTAATGTAATTCAGACACACCCCACACACTGCTTCAGGTGCCTGGGGGGCTCAGATGCAGTCCTACATCACAACACTAGCACAAAGTAAGGATTTTTTGTAGACTCTTGCTGGAACACTGCTCTCTAAAGCAGAGCATAGGAGCTAGCAGATCATCACATCTACATCTTGATTATCTCAAGGCTTTTCCTGGTTTTGGTTTTTGTTTGTTTAAGAACAGTGAAAAACCACAGCTCTGAATTCCTCTTTGTAGCATTGATTAAACACTTTCTGCTCTGCTCACGAGGAAGCAACATTTCTTCTGACAGGTTCTCGATGATAGCAGGCCAAGTATTCACAGAAAGGCCAAACCTACAGAAAGAACAAAACTCACAGAGGTGGTGAAGGGGCTCTCTGACCATACAAAACACCTCTGCAGGAAGCAGCCTAACTCCAAAAGAAGCTCTCCCTTTCGTGGCTGGCCCTTACATGAGTCCACCCCGTCTGGAAGCACAGGGGCACAGCTGTAAGCAATCTGCCTGTGCTCCCTGGGCCAGACACACCTCTTCCCCAGGTGCTCAATCACCATTAAAGCCAGGGCCCAGCAGTTCCCCTACACTCCTGTGCACAGGCATACACAAATATCTATGCAGAAATGATCTAGCACAGTAACGAGCATTTCCCTTGCAGTTTTTCAGCACGTTTCCTCGAGCAGGATTACTGCTACTTACCATCTGCTTTGGTTTGCCCGAATATTTCGTGCTTAACTACTCCGGGTTTCCAGGTCGTCGCTTCCTTGTCGTTAGGAGGCCGTTCCTCCTCAAAGCTCGAGTGCTCACGAGGAGCAGCCATCGCCTACAAAGCAGCTTTAAAGATCACCGTTACCCCTTTTGCAGACTCCTGCAGCTGTAGCACTTCGGAGCCCTTGGGTACGTCTGTTTGTCCTCTGGATGAATCACGGCGTTTGATTTCAGAAAGCAAACCTACCCGAGGAGGATCAGCAGCACGGGACAGCTCCCAGCACGCTGCCCCGCCTCGTGGGAGGTGTCGTGCCGAGGAAATACGAGGGCCAGAGCTCCCAGCAGCACTGAGGAATCGGACGAAGGTGGAGAACACGCGGCAGGAGGCGACACCTCTGATGGGCCCTAGAGGGAGAGCGAAAGAAACGTGAGCTACCCACGGCAGTTAGCTCAATCGCTGCGCAGGACAGGCCCCGCGGGATGCCAGGCGGGCTCCTCCTCCTCCTCCTCTGGAGAAGGGAGCCGGCCCGAGCCCGCGGGAGCCGACCGGGCAGCGCTGAGGGAGCGCCCGCAGCCCTCGTTGGGCGGGAGCCGCGTGCCCGCCCCGCTCGGCCCCGGAGCGGCCGCGTTCTGTCGGGCTCTGCCCGCACGGAGCACCGCCTGTCCCCGCTGCACGGCCCCGAGCTCGCGGTTACGTTCGTTGTCTGCACAAGATGCCCGTTAACTTTCTGCGAATACATGATGAATAACTTTTTTCCCTGCTACTGGAAAGTTTTCTCCGGTATGGGGTGGGAAAGAGCAGAAACAAGCTATCGAATCAGTGCAGAAAGGTGGAAGAGGTGCAGGGAAGCACCAGCCGTTCACAGAGCTCTAAAGCAAAGTTTCAACGCCGGGATTTGTGTCTTCTCCGATGCTAACCCTGCAAACAGTCACTCAGAATTACGTAGGAGAAAACAAGGTGGTGGGAGAGGTCGTTTGGCTTTTGAAAAGAGGATCACAGATGGCTTCAAGGTTACTAAACAAATACCATCATTTTACAGGCTGTTTATCCAGTGTTCTTGTTCTTTCCTTTCTGAACTTGACATTAAGAACTCCTGCAGGTGTGCAGTGGTTTATTTGGGTGTTATTGGTTTTTTTCTTTTTTTTTTTTTTTGCATTTATGTGCTGCAGTATTAGCTTGCCAGTGTAAAAACTGATGCATTGCAACTTCCATCTCAACATACAGACTGGAGGAAATCTCATACCTCAAAGACAACCTGAGATATCTCTGCCATCTCCAGCTGTGCACACGAACCTGCTCCAACAGAGACAGCACCAGTAACAGCCGCACAAGGACAGAATTTCTTTCACACAATGCAATAAAGAAAGTGCCCTTTAATATGACTCAGGAACATTTTCACCTTTCTACAAAAGTTTGGTTTTTTTAAATCCACAATGTCATGTTGTAATTATTTTCAGTTTTTCATAAGTGTCCAGTTTGCAATAAGGTGTATTTGGAAATGAAGTCTTCCACCTGATCTCCCTGCAACATCTTCATAGCTCGCCAGTGAATACTCCCAGAGTTCTCTGGTTTGCCCTGGGGATGACTTAGCTCTTCTTTGATATACTCCAGCCACAGATCTTTAAAGGAAAAAATGTCCAAGTTAGATTTTGATTGGATATTATTTAATAAACATACTAAATCTCACCTAGAAACCCTCTTTTTTTTAAGTGTTCTTGATGTTAATGCAATGAGGTTTAATTGGTCAAACCCCTTCCTCCTGCTCCCTTGAGGTCCAAAAGCCTGGGTTCTGCTCCCAGCTGAAGCAGTGAAGTCTTAAGAAATAATGCAACTCTTCAGCAGCAGCTTCCTATACCATCAGCGAAACTGAGCTATTTATTTGCCTAAAAAGCATACACGAGAAATCTCTATTATCAAAACATGGCTCCATGCTGTTCTCTAATGTAAATTAAAGGTGATGGGCATCTCTCATGCCAGCCAGTGTCAAAACTACTATTTGCTACTAGTTCTTGCTGAAGCTATCCTACTGTGAACAAAGGCCCTGGATTGAAAGTGTAAGGTCACTGCAGAGTGACCGAAGAAATAAGCTCCACTCTGCATGACAGCAATCACAATAGCAGAATAAGTAGCTACTTTCTCACCCCCACCTTGAATGGAAATAAAAAAGGTAGCAGTGAATCTGGGGGGTGAAGAAGAAAACCTCCTTACCAGGACCTGCTGAACCAAACTCTCTCAAAGCACGTTCGTAGTATTCCCTCAGACGAAGCATTTTGCAGGATTCCTAATACAGGAAGGTATTAAAAGGCCATTCATTTTGTACAGAAGTGAGTCTGCAGCTTGATTACATTCTTACTAAATGAAAGTCGTGGTAATACACATACCCACATACTGTCAAAGATTAGTTACCATGAAAGTTGGTTTTGTATTATATACTATGAATCAACTTCAGAAGATAAATATTGATTACAGAAGACAACTGCTTACAAGCCTTTAATTTCACATCAAAGTTAGAAGTGCATTTTACAAAGACAAGGCAGTATTAGGATATTCAGCAACTTACTTGCTCCTTTTCTATTTTGATCATCGTCCTGAAGAAGTCAAGTGAAAGCGGACGACTTTCATGTAGGCTAAAGTAAAAACAGAAATAACTTCAAACTTGATGCCATTTTTCCTTTACTATTTGCCCTAGAATAATCAGGTTTGAAGCTTTTTGTTACCTGGTAAAGACTCTTCTTACTTTCTTATAACCACCATTCCTATAAGCCCAGTCGAGATACTTTTCTTTCATAGTCACAGATTCAGCAGGAGCTACAGCATGCAAGGACCTCTGCAAGTTTAAAACAAACCAAACTACGTAAGCTACAATTAAAGGGTTACATGAAACAGTATCTTCTCTCTCATTAGACATCTGACACTCAGGGGATCTTGTAAGTGGAAGTAATAACAAGAGGATTCCAAATAATGCCTGAAAAACAGCATTATCTAATACAACCAGTGTTAGTTGTAATCTAAAACACATCTCCTTCAATATTCCATGGCATCTCCATAGCATCCTTCATACAGAGGGCTTTACAACATCACACAAGCAACTCAATTTAGCTTCCACTGGAAATAAGTGTTTTATGTTGTAAATAAAAAAAGAAACAAAAAAAAAATCCAATTAAGTTGGATGCCAGACAAATAGTGTTATGTTCTGCACTCAGCTATTTAGAAAATTTACATTAGCATTCACGTCTCAGTTTTCTCCTTGAGTCTTCTGCAACAAGGCTGATATCTTCTGTGGACTGGACAGTGTTCTGAGTTCAGACAGACATCTCAAAATACAGCAGAAGTTGTAAACATGAAGTAAGAGCCTTCTATTGGTTGTGTCTTTGAAGCATGGCGATGATCTTTATGCTTACAAACTTATGTACAGCTGACTCACAAAAACTCAGTTTACTTGGAATGCTTTAATATTAACACACTTCATGAATAACTACAGCTCCAGTTTAATTAAACATCACCATGTGAAGATTTCTGTTAGCTAAGTACCTGGTAGAGAGCTTCTGTATCTTCCTTGCTATCTGTGCCTTCACTCCATTCCACCCAGAGGGTCCACAATGGTAAAGTGCCCTACAAGATAATCACAGAAATGAAATGATTGAAATATAGCAACTCAGAGTGATTTTCAGAGTCAGCAATGTATCTACCAGGTTCTGCATTACACATCCTGTGAAAACTGTCCTTATGACACAGTCCTTAGAAAGAACTTCAGACTGTAAACTGAAATCTCTTGTCTCCTTTCTATCTCATACAACAGGTACTACTTAGATGGACTGCTGCTAGATATGTTTCCAGGGATGAGAGAAAAATTCTTGTGCATCACAGAGCACTGAATACAGACATAACTTCAGAGTACAAGGAGGAAAATGAACAAATCAGTTTCTTGCTTCCTCATCGGTCCTTGTAGCCAGTTTGAAATGGAAGAGCAAAAAAGCAGGCACATCTCTAAAACCTGAGATACCCCATGAACAAACAACTTGTAATTACTGAGTGCTCCTGAATGCAGTATGCAAGTGAAATTGACCTAAAAAGCACTCATGGAATCTAAGTGCACTGTGAAGGAAAAGAATCCTTTAAATAAAGAAGTATCAGAGTCCATATGCATGCAAGTCCATCAAACCAGCACAAACCTTAGATTTCACGTGCTTCAAGGCTTCTTCAAAACACTGGGTCACATTGTCACTCTTCAACTGGATCAGCACCTGCAGCCTCATCTGCCACATTTCCACTGACAGGCTGAAATGCTTAGTTGCAGCTTCTGCCACCTCTGCAGCCTTCTGAGAAAGGCTGGATTCCAGTAACAGTTGAAGCTAAAAAGCAGCAGATAGTATTTTGATAAAAGCAACACCTTGAATACAACATTGCCAACTTTGCTAACTACACAAAATGGTAAAGCTAGGCATGCATCAATGCAGGACAGTTCACCAATCTATTTTTCTGTACCAGCTCTTACCCACTGCTTATAGAGAGCTTCTGGCAGCAAACTGGATTCATGGGCTTTGCTGAACACACTCAGTGTCCTCTCCAGCCTCTAAAACAAGAAGTGAAGAAAATAAGCATTATTCCTTCATAAACAAGATCCCAGCATTACCAGACACCCAGTGGATTTGTATATCAAAATGTCACTGAAATCCAATAAAATTTATGTATCTGATGCTTACATACTCCTTATTTACAAGATAAAGGTAGAATTTGAGTATTTGAATTACACCTCTTCTTTGAGAAGCAGAAAAACCATTTAGCAACGTATTAAAAGGGAACCAAGCCACACAGAACAAGTACAATTTTGCACTCTTAACTTCTAAGATGCTCATAGCACTTTACTGACAAGACTCATGTGTGTCTGAGGTATTCCTGTTCAGGCAGCCCACACATGTGCCCGCTGGTAACGCATATCCCCTCAGACAGAGACTGAATGATTTTTAAGAGTTACTTGTCACTATTTCTGATAAAACATTCAAATAGATTAACTCCTTGTCTGAAAGATTACAAAAGCCAGTAAAAATAGGGTTGTTTTGGTACTATGATTTCCTAATGACTTTTCACCTTTTGCTTTAGTTCTTCACTGTTGGTTTTCCTGTTACTTCTCTCTAAGCAGAAATTGATGTAGCATTTCCACATGTCCTCTGCAGAATCAAAGACATTATGTTATACTTCACTGAATCACAGCAGCAAGCACAAATATTTGTCTTTAAAGGTAAGGGATGAAGAGAATCCAAGTACTAGGTGTTAATGCCAACTTTGGTTTAAAATATTATACTATAAAAGAGGCCCTGATTTAAAATATTAATGTTAAAAAAATGGCTTCCCAGTATGAGCTGCAATCAGTAATTCTGGCATCAAGACCTTAGTTAAGCTGAGGCTTCAGAGCACACTGTCACAACTTTTTCATTGCACCCTTTTGCCTGTAGTTTTCAATGGACCTGCAGAAGCAAGAACATTCACGGGCAATTGAGAAAGTCTTCCATGTGCCTGACTTCAAAGACTATGTAGACAGCAGGTATGCATCCACTCCACACAGTCTCTGTAAAGATTCTTTTGAGAATAAAGATAATGGCAGATGTTGAATCTGGATATACACTCATTGGCAACTCAGAAGCAATGCTTACTCACAGCTAACCAACAATATACTTCAGTTCAACGTGTCACCATTAGTTAGGAAACCTCATTTACAATTCCCAAACCTCTGCCCTCCTGTCTAGGTGCACACTTCTACTGTTAAGTCACATTTATAAAAGTAAACAACAAAAAACACTTTGGCTTAAACAACTCTTTCAAGATCAAAGGTACACTTGAAAATAACCTCAGTAACACACAAAAGAGATCCCCAGAATTGATCTAAAACGCAAAGCTGCTTGCAACCTCTTTCAAAACTCTTACAATACACAGTGTGCTACAACACCAGGAAAAACTGGTGCTACAATGCAGACAGAATATTTTCACCTGTGGGGACTGCAGTCACAGCCTCTTCAAAGACTGCACAGCAGCGTTCCTCTCTCTGGGTCATTTCAGACACTTTCATCTGTTTTGTGGTGGGTTCTGTGGGCTTCAGGGACCCCAGCTCCAGCTCTTGACGGGCCATGTAGTCCCATGTAAGAGGATTATCAGCATATTCAGTCTGCAAACTAACACACCATGTCTGTAATATCCATTTACTGTCATTGCTCTTTGGCAAGTACATTTAGATGGGCTGTCATACCGGTTGAAGGTACAGAAATGCACGTAATTTCTAAGTAATCAGATAAGAGAGACACTTCACTTTTCCACAAGAGAAAATACCAGGGTTCTTTAGTTTTGTCTGCTATTAGTATAGATATTCTCCAATAATACTGGGAACTAGAATGGCACCTTTCCAGAGAGAACTTTCCTCTGAAAGAAGAAAAATTGGAGAAACTGAAGAAACACAAGAACCACCAAATTCCACAGATCCTACACTTAAGTAAACTAACTTAGATAAAACATAAACGTTGCTGAATTATTCCAAGTGTTTCTTAGCAACTTCTCAAAGCTTATAATGAAGTTTTTCGTGCATCCTTTTCATAAGAGCAACACTTGCCTCATATACTTTTCTTAGAAGTACTTCCCATACATCTTAACATTTGCTTCCACCTTTAGTCATTAACCTCTCAACTCACTATAGATTAGGGAAGCTGAGAGAGCATTTATTAAAAAAAGCCCTCACCTTTCAATAATTTCTTTTTGCAAATCTTGTGTAAAATCAAAGAGCTTTGCAATAGAAAGCAGAGCCAGACGGAACTCAACACCTGGAGATCAAGAGGAAAAAAAAGAAGCATCAAGTAGAGTATCACATCCCATTACACATTCTGCATTTCTGTATCCCTGACAGTCTTTTTCAAGACACAGATATCATTTAAGTGTCCAGACAGACACTCTTTTCTGTAAGCCTCAGCATTCAACCCATATGGTAAGCCATATGTTGGGACGTTAACTGCCTGACTACATACTTCAAGATTTCATGCTAGACAGTGACAAAAAAAAGAAGTCCATAAGGCAGGAACATTCCAGGCTCCAAAGTGATAAACTGCTCCTGTCTTCTGACACACTTGCACATCCTTCAAGTGTGGTTCCACCTCCACTACTCATTCATTCAATTCTTTCAAGAAAAGACATAATGGCTCTGTACAAGTTGGACCTATCAAGAACTGCACACACTATCAATGAATTATAATCCATCAATCTTGTACCTTCCTAATTTATCTTTGAGAATGCTAGGTGACATAAACATGATAGTTTTTCTACCAAGTAAAAGAGATATTAAATAACCTTGAATTTTCTGAGCAGCATCCCTGTAGATTATGTGAGCCATTTCCCCATTAAGAATCTTCTCAGAATAATTGAATTCCTCCTGTAATATCAACACAGCATTGTTGGAAGTTCTCCTTTCTCATATTTTTTGCAAATATAGAAAAATTCCAGAAAATGATAATTATTCTTCATCTAAATTTATCTTAACCTAGTTTGCACAAGCTAACTATAATGAAAAGATATTTAAATGTTACCTTCCAGAAATGGCAACTAACTTTCAAACTAAGAGATATTAACAAAAGATTTCAGAAATTTAAAGAAAAGTTAAAGTATAGAGTATTCAAACTTGGCACTGCACAACACTCAGGAAGTTTAGCAGAGCATGAACAAATCTGTCCTCAAGCAAATCATTAATAGAAACCCCTTAAAGTTATACATTAAAATGTGTGATACACAAGCAGATAGTATATCAAAGTCAATGTACATCACCTACCAAATTCATCTTCGCTTGTTCAAGTTCCTTCTTCTCCTTCCTCTGTTTCTCAGCATTCATCAGTTCCATTCTGAAATACTGAAAGAAAATACAATTAAATGATGGGAAGAGAGGGTGGAGTCTGTGAGCCCCGGCTTAATGAAGATTTGTGCTTATAGGCACAAATGTCATACATTCAGAGATGTCCATCTTCTACTCATTCTTTAAACCAAACTGATCTGAGAAATTTGCCCAACTGGTTTGCTCTGACAGGTCAAATAACTCCTCAAAGAAGTAAACCACAAAATTACCTCTTGATAAAGTTTTGGACACTCTGGATGGAAGCGCAGAGCACGAAGGAACAAGTGCCTAGCACTTTCTGAGGAGAGTCGTGTTTCCATTTCCCATTTTGCTGCCATAATCCACAGGGCTGTAACAGAAGATATGAATTCATATGGCTCTCACTTAACATCCCCTTTTGACTGTTCAGCACAAGCTGTCAGAAGCCTACTCTGTGATGCACTAGCAAGGCAATACCTTGAACTGAAATCTGTAAGAACTTAAAGCAGCATTACTCAACCTATACTGATTTATAAACACAGTGCTCAGCTCTGTTTTATTTACCTGGTCTATTGGGATGAATGGCCAACATGGTAGAAAACACCTTACTAAGTTGATGTTTCGCATTCTGTAAAAGAAATAGCTTTGTTTTACAATCTCTAGTACCAAGCCAAAACAACAGCACTGAAATTTCAGTATGAAAACTTACAAGTTGCAATGCAATCACACTGGAAAAGGTATTTATCTCCTACGTTAACTTTAGACCAATAAAATCTGTTCCCCTGCCTTGTAATACAAGTTCCAGATGCATAACTGACCAACAACCCCAGTACCTTCAATCAGTAAGAACAGTATTTTGAGAACTCACCCACTGCTTGCAAAATGCAGCGTGTGACAGCCACAGCTGGACATCATCCTAGCAGAAATGCAAGTGGGAGAGAACAACACTCAGAACAAGTACAAAAGCACTCCTGCACACTGACAGGCAAACAATATTCACTTGGTATGTCTACTTCGCATGAAGAAAGGAGGAATTTTGAATCCCAAATTCACTTTTTTCAGATATTCATGTTGCAGAAAAACATCTCAAGAAAATCAACCCTCTTGCTGCCTCTGCAGTGAAATCTGTATTGGGTCAGCTGTAATAGAGAACTCACTATAATGACTACTTACATATCTCACTTAGGCTTTACCACAAGAGCTATCGAGACAATCCCTTCCCAAAACAAAGGAAAGTTCTTTTCATTTCTAGTCCTTGCAAGCAGATGCACAGAACTCACATGGCAACATACAGCTCAGGACAGTGACGACTAATGACTCAGAACTAAGACAAAATACTGTTTCTCTAAAAATAATAATAATAAAATCTGACACGAATGACCTACTCCTGTGATACTACTAACTGTAGTAGTTATTTTAGAGACCAAATTTCCACTTAAATTTTTTATTACACTTCTCTGTACCACTGAAAATGTTTGGTAGCAGAGATATAAAGGTTAATTTTTACATCACAACATAACAAAAGATTATTTTTCAAGCTGTCACTACAAATGAAAGAACCAAACTTACTTTCCATTTTCCAGTGGCACGCTTGAAGAGACTGTGGACCCTTTGAATAATAGAGCTCTCAATTTCCTCCTTCTTAAATGAGTACCCAGTGCGCTAGGACAGAAAAATTATTACTTTTATTACAAGAGAAAATCTAGTGCATAGTGATTGCACTTTCAGAAACTGACAAACTTACTGCTCTTCTTTTCTTGATCAGTTCCAGCAGATTAATTTCATACTAGAGAAAAAAAAAAAAAAACACATTTAAAGGTAAATGAAAAGACATGCAATAGAAAGAAAAAATGACAACAACAAAGTGCTTGATAGTTGGTGACACAGACAATAAAAGTTACATCCAGGAAAACATAAGCAAGAATTTTGTGGCCAAATTGCTATTTTTCTAAGAGTGACCAAAAGTTTAAGGACTTTTATTGCATGTGGGATTTCAGCCTTAACCCACATACTCCTAGAATTGCCTGGTCCAAAACCTTTACACTGCAAAAGATGAGTTGTGTGGAAAAACTTCTGATACCTGACCTAAATGTAATCCCTTCGAGTTTAAATCCATTGCCTCATGTCCTCACAGACCACTTAGGAGTTAACACTACGGTCACAATGAGGGCAGCCTCAAGAAGCAGTCGGTTTCTTACAAAGATAACTACAGAACGCCATAACTGAGACGGATCTACGGTTGGTACAGCTAATCAGCACAGCCTACCTGAATATAATTGATAAAATCCTCCTTCCGCAGGGCTCTCCGCTGTATTTTGTACTCCAGAGCCGTAGCCTTCTTCAGGACGGCCCTGTAGGAAAAAGGACACGGAGCCATCAGCCCCGGGACCTCAGCACAGGGCCGGCCCCACCGGCCCGAGGGCCGCCCTACCTGATCTCCTCGTGCGTGAAGAGGCCGACCCGCTCCAGCTGCTCCAGCTCCGGAACGCGGTCCTCCAACCGCTGCTCAACGCGCTCCGCCATGACCGCACCACCACCGGACCCACGCGCGCACTTCCACCCGCCGCCACTTCCGCCCGCTCTGTCGCCACTTCCGCCCGCTCTGTCGCCACTTCCGCCCGCCCCGCTCCGCCCCGCCCCTCGGGACGGTCCGTGGAGGCGGCGCCGGGAAGGACGCGCGGGCCGTGGAAGTCCTCGGATGGGGGCATTGGCCCCGAGCGCTCGGTGGGTTCGTGCCCGTGGGGTTCCCGTCTCGCGGGCGTCGTTCTTCTGAGTAAATCAGCGTTGCTACAACCAGGGCACGGTATATTTGTTTCTTAGATGAGGGACATCCCAGGAAAACAACAAAATGTAGGCGGCGCGGGGGTGGTTTTTTAAGTGTCGTTTTAAATACCTGCCATCCGCAGCACTGCCTTCGTGCTTTTCCACGGAGCAGTCGGACAGGAACGCTACCAGGAAATGCAGAGGCAGCGTCCACTCACAAGAGCAAGACCTGCTGAGGTGAGGTCCTCGTGGCTGTGCAGCTCTGAATCATGGCACTGCTTACCTCGTAGCAACAATGGCAGTTCCAGGTGCAAGCTGTGCACACTGGAGGTTCCCACGTTGTACACTGAGCTGCCACAAGCTGTGGTTCTGTACGTTACGAAGCTCTCAGTTTGCCTTTTCAAATCACAAGAGCGTTTGCAAGATTCAGCAGCTGCCATCGCTGTAGGAGGAGGAGGATCTTCCTGCTGCGAGGACAGCAGGCAGGGCAATGGCCACAGCCGTCCTGTGAGAGCCCTCCTGGCTGTAAGAATATGATTCATGATCATCAGTAACACTTTTTAATTACTTTGGTTTTGTCTTTCTTGAGATGCATCAGCTCAAAGTGACCCTTGTGTAAGTCCCTTGTGACTCCCCTAAAATAGTCCTTAAAGAAGATTGGGATGTGAAGTGAAGCTCTGTTAGCATACTGAATCACTAAGCCAGAATATGATTGGAATCACTCTGCTTGACTGTATACCTTCATTTATTTTGATATTTCTGCAAGTGATTGCACCATTTTACTCTATGGAAACATTCTGTGTTTACAGCTTAAATGTCATGGTACACTTAGTTCACAACATGTGAATAAGAGTACCACATGCAGTGTAGCAACTCAAAGCTTGAAGCAGATGTCAGTCCTTACCTGGGAACTTGAGGGAAATTGTCTTCTTCCTCTCCCCATTCTTTATGCACCAGGCTCTCATTTGGCTGAAAAACAGCACCATCTGCAAACAGACACAAACAGAAACAACACTGTCTTCTCCTGAAACTTCATAGCTTATCATTTTATCTGTTTGAAAACGTTTCTGTGCATGCAGTGCTTTGCCAACACAACCAGTTAGGAACTTTGGAATTTAACACTGAACAATGCACGCTGTTTTAACATGGATGGTATAGAAGTGTGTGTACCCTATGGGGTAACAACAGCCTCCACCTCTAATTCTGTCTCCTGGAAAATTCAGTCACGTGCACTTATCTACCAACAGGTCTTTGACATACGTGGGAGCTATTCACATGCCATCCCCACACCAGTAACAATGTGTGTCCACCAGTGCTTCTTAGGGCATTAAATTCCTTCTTAGCACTTGTCAAAGCACCACAATATCATCTGATAGAAGCATATAGGCGTAGTACAAACCGCTCTGCAGGACCCATCTCTGTGGGACTTAAAGGAAGAAAGAATGGTGTGCACCAAAACAATAGACTCCCCAGGTTACTAGTTTAGGGGCCTAGTATTTCTCTCTAAAAACACACACACACAGTAACAATAACATTTAAAATACTGAACTTGTTGGTGAACTCATGGGATTACTTGTAAGCAAAACAGATCAAAGCCAGATTGAAAACATTTTCTGCTCCCTCAGATATCCCTCCTTTCCTGTACACGGAAAAAGTAGAACAAGAACCCAAATCCTTTCCTTTTCTTCCTCCAGCAAAACAATCCTTAGAACAATTAACATTACAGACTGTCAAAAGTGTTCAAACCAAAGTGACAAATGCAGTGAATGGCAGGCAAGCCCAGCCCAACCCTCCCGAATGCTGCATGCTGGATTTGTCATGCAAATCAAAATGGAACCTGACATGCTCTTTGTTCATTTTCCTTTCAAAAAATCTACTTTAGATGCCTCCCATGTGCCTTGTTTTAGAAGCTGACATTCCAAATGCATCACAGCAAATTAAGGGAAGGATCCATTACCAATAAAGATGTTGAGGTACAGGGTCTCACAAATCCTGTTGGGAAGACTGAAGAGAGAACTGCTGCAGCTTGCACCTGTAGGGTGACTCCATCTTCTGCTGCTTCTGCTTTTGTGAAGCCTCTTTAGAAAAGCTCCAATCAGTAGGTGCTGCAAGAGAAGTTCTGGCATGCTGTCACAGCCTAACGTTCATAGATCATGGTCTGCAAAAAATAGATATGTTCTGAATTAGCAATAGAAAGAGTGCTTTACAGCTGTCTGTATTAAAGTGCATGATCATTAACGTGCAGCAGGCAAATATTTAAATGATAAATTGGCATAGATGTATCATCTATTTCTGCTGTTTCACTAAATGAGTGCAAAGGCAATTACAGTTTAAAGATGTCACCAGATACTTATTATTTTACAGTTAACTAATATCACATGAAGATCACATTCCAACAATGTCAGTGATGTCCTGACATCATGAAAATAACTGGGAAACTTTCACTGACTTTGACTGAGTCAGCAGTTCATCCTGAACACATCTGTTAATGAAACAGCACAGAATTCACTCAAAAATAGACTATTACGAATTTTGAACTAAATTAATTTCACCAGTATTGTAATTAAAAGAATTTATATGACTATTTGATTTGCATCTGCCAAAACTGCAATCAAAAATTGCATCAGTGCACAGCTTTATTCTTACAGCTTACTGGCTCTTAGTCTGCAGCATTAGATTTGAATGCTTCCTAGAATTTTGTTCATTCATCTCTTCAACTATTTTCGGTAAAAATAGACATTTTCATTCAGTGTCTTAGCAGAACAGTTATCTGACAATTTCCTCTTACACATACTCTCTTAAAAAAAAGGCAAAACCTGTGAACTTGAATTTTTATGATCAGTTTTCTCCCTACTCATTTTCAGGCATCCTGTTTCTCCTCAGTTACCCCAATATCCAAACTTCTATAGAGGGAATTTTCAGTGAAGGGGAACTATGCCTCTGGAATTGTTTCCTTGCCAGTTCACATCTGGTACTCAGTCCAAGATCTGCCTGTTTATTCAGAGTCTCTAGGGGCTTGGTACAGTAGTGGCTGCAAGTATGCCTTTTAATTTGATTTCGTCATTTGGCTGCTTAGTAAGTAGGTGACAGTCTGCCTAAATGCAGCAGGGCAGTTATAACCAGTCAGTCATGGTATTCTAGCTGATGCTTCATAATCAAGTCGAATGCCAGTCATATTTTAACAATTTGAAACTGTATCAATCATCTCCCACATACTCCCAAACTGTCAGCACCATGACATGTATTGCTTAATGAGCTTTCATTCAATATTATTTCTTGCACGCACATTTTTACTCAGCAGTTTTGTCAGAGTGCTTAAGAGTACAGTCTTGGTAATCTTCATTTATCTCCCAAGTCTGTTTAGGTTCAGAAAGGTAAAATTGTGTCATAGTCTTGAGTGACCTACACACATTTTTAAAAAAAAAAGGCAAGTAAATACAGAATTTCCTTAGAGAAAAGTCTTGTATCTTTTAACTTCCAGGATGTAGTACCAGCATCAATGAAGATGACATACCAAGGAGCATAAATTATGCCAGATAAAGATTTGTTTCTCTATCCAAAAAGTGGGATTAGGATTGTCGGTTTATCATTCTTGGTCACAATTTGCCCCCTGCTGTGTTTCTCATCTTATATGGAGCTTTGTTTAGCACGGTGAAAGTGCTTCGACCACAGTCATAGCAACAGCCAGAACAATTATTTCAGCAAGTATGGTTAATTCAGATTTTAGACTACAGTATAAGCAATCTTGAGCAGCATTCAAAAAACAAAGTAAATCCTTGTAAATGCCATCTGAAGCAAGCTCCACACATAAAAGCTCAGATAACATGCTCACTTTTCCATGAAAAGTTCAGATAAGCTTTCACATGTGAATTTTTTTACTATTGTTAGATTTGTGGGTTTACAGTTAAATAATTAGAGTTAAATTATCCTAACAGATCTCCTACCTTTCTAGAGAAAAAAAATAAATAAACTGGATCTGCACTTTTCACAATGCTTTTGAAACAGTTCTTGGAGTTTTTGTAGTCCAATATCTAAACTCTGAAAAAAAACATTACTGTTAAAAAATCATCAAGCAAAACCAAATTATCTGAGAATCAAGAAATACATTTTACTGTAGATGAGTCACTAAAACTGTACTAAAATATCACTAAAAGAACTCCAAGAGACAAGACACGTGCACGTGTTTCTACTTAGCAATAAGAAATAATAACTATCACCCATTTTTCATAGTAGGAATTCAGAAGGTAAGAGACCTAGTGGTGTAAAACATGTTGTGCATTCACTTTTCATTCTCTTCAATAACTTGAGACAAGTAAGCAACCTGCTCACTGCAAGCTGCGCATTATGGGTGCGTTCAGATTCCCCCAGGGCCCAGCTGCCCGAGCCCTGTGCTCCTGGAATACATTTACAGCTCCATACAAAAGCAGTCCCCAGCCAAACACGTGAATGAGAATCACAAGTGGCTGCTCTGCCAGCCTTCCTGCATTTTGCATTCATAGCTATACATCACAATACTGGGATTGCTATATATGATTTTAGTTCTTCTTTTTGCCACGCTTCTGTAAAGATTTTCCCTTAAAGTTCATTTTCTCACTTCTTAGTTCTCTGCTTATAAAAACAGGGCAGCACTAGACATTAACATGCAGGGAAGCAAAGTCAGAGCTACCACTCCAACTGCAATACGATCCTGATTCTGCCATCCTAAATATACTCAGCACTCCGCCTACCTGCTCTCACACTGTTACCCAGAAGGCTGGAACAACTCTTTCTCAAGCTGAAATATCACGTACCCTCTCTGCTGTCCACAAGAGACTGGGAAAGCTGCACGTGGGAGTGGAGTTCTGCTTTCCCAGTATATAATTTTCATTCTATAGCATTGATATGTTCTCACTTCTGGTGGGTCTTAGTGGGCTGAACGGAGAGGGCGGTAAATAGAACCTGGAAGAGCGAAAGCATACAGAATATAGCCACAGAAGAGCAGCTATATGCCCTTGAACTCCACTCAACATGATCGTGATTACATGGGATTGAAACACAGCTGCTCAGAACACTCACTTCGGATTTGTTATGCTCAGCAACACCCTGCGTGGCAACTTTCACTTCCGTACCAATGAGACATCGTAGCACTCCCAAATAAATACTGGCAGCAGCTCACAAAACGGCCTGAATCAGCAAGCAAATGTTTGAAGACTGACCATAAGTTTAAATTCAGCTAACAGTAAACACATTTTGTTCCACGTTTGTATTAAAATTATCAGAAAAGATGAATGATTAGATACACAGCAGTAACCCTGAACATACTCAGCAGGAATGCTGAGTAAGTACACGGCAGTAAATCTTAGGAAAAAGATTGAGAATATGCATTCAGTCAACCAGAAGCAAACGTGATCTTCCAGATATAAAATGCAAATCCCAGCATCGATACAGGAAATCAAGATGGGATTGGCCATCTTGAGCCATAAAATCTGACATATGGAACCACTGCCAACTATTTCTGCTTTCACTACCAGAAATTTACTCCAAGGACAAACCCTGTTTGCAAATGACTTTAATTTACCATATTAGACTTCTGAAACTGGTTTGTTTTTGTTTTTGTATTATACTGGGATATTTTCTTATTTATAGCAAATAAATGCACTTTTTTCATCATAATTTACTTCATGAACTCACATGAATGTAGTAAGGCACTCTATTTCACTCCACCTTTATAAGCAAACATACTTCTGCTGGCTTTGTAGGCACCCTGTTGTTTGCTACATATGGCTAAATTTTCTGTTACCTGGTCCACATATCGTTTTCATTTGTTTTCCTGAACAGATGTGGGCAGGTGAAGGATGCAACACGCAGTTCACCTCTTCTGAAGAAACCATTATGATTTTCACTGTCTTTCTGGAAAGGAATATTTTATAAACTAAGGCAAAAGCTCAAACGACTGAAGCTTTTCTATTTGTCAATCAGCACTGTGATTCCAGAGGGCTCATACATGCACGACTTTGTCGTGCTGTCCCACCACACTCAAGGCTAAAGCCTCATTCTTAGTTTCTCTTTTCACGGGAGGATCTCACTCCAGCACCAGAGATTAACTGCCTCATGATCATTCTTACTCCCGCCTGGAAATTTACCCTCTGGCTCCT
This sequence comes from Odontophorus gujanensis, assembly GCA_013399175.1. Taxonomy (NCBI): domain Eukaryota; kingdom Metazoa; phylum Chordata; class Aves; order Galliformes; family Odontophoridae; genus Odontophorus; species Odontophorus gujanensis. Next base: position 579,553 of record VXAB01004361.1, read on the forward strand.
CCTCCTGGTTCTGAAATTTAGAAGGATGCTCCACCAGAAGCAGCAGAGGCTTATAAACAGCAGGCAGGGAACTTCCAAGGACAACAGTTGCAGATGCACAACATCCAGGAGTCTTTCTCACACCAAGTCCGATGGCCCAGGGTATCACTGGCCTCAGGATCAGCCTTCGATCACCTGAAGATGCTGTTTGCTATCTATGCTTTCAGAAGACTGACAGACACACTCAATGCAACAAAAGCATTGGCAAGAAGTCCCCTGGTGTTAGGAGAGAAGCTACATGTAAGGTCCTCAGAAACGGTGCAGTACATCAACAGTGCCACTGCCAGGAGGTGACTGAGGATATATTCAGCAGCAGCAAATGAGCAGGCTGGGCAGCACAGGGAGGTTTAGGGAGCAGACTGCGGTTGGACCGGACCATCTCAATGGTCTTTTCCAACCTTAATGATTCTCTGAGCAAGAAACTGGAAACTAGGCAAAGGTTATGACGGCGAACAGGGTAAGATGTGTAACTTAACCTTTTAATAAATATAACTTTTTTTGGAGGTACAAAAAAAAGAGTATATAGGTGAAAAGGTGGCAAAGATGAACTTTAAGTGCACGGAAATTAGTGCAGATATATGTAACAAAATGTAAACGGCGCAGCAGACAATAAAAAATAAACAAGAGGTAATTAAAACATACATTACAGACGTGGGATAATAAATATTAAAACACAACAAACAAAACCCACGCAAGATAGGGTGCAAAAGGAGCAGATATAGCAGCCAGTAAGAGCGCTCATCCACACGTGTGTGGGGGCATACGTACTGGCGTTTCGTTACAGCGCAGACGAACGGCGAACGTGAGCTGGGAGCCCCCGC
>VXAB01004361.1:580941-610297 GCA_013399175.1 Odontophorus gujanensis
CGGGGGCCCGGCGGGGCTGGGGCGGAAGCGCGGGGCCGGGAGCCGGGCGGCGGGGCCGGGAACTTGGTGCTGGTGCGGCCGCCGGGCTTCCTCCCCCCGCCCGGGGCTGCGCGGGCCCCTGGCGGGGCGCGGGGCGACGGATGTTGCGCCGTACCGCTGTACGGGGCCGTCTCTTTGTCTGGTAACGGCTGTCCCCCGGTTGGGATTGCGTGTTGGAGATTGACCTTCGGGAGCCAGGCGTCGCCGTGTGGCAGTGGTGGGAGAGAGGAGGATTACCCCTTGGAGGCATCGGAAAGTTATTGACGGGAATCTGATTCAAAAGCGTAGAGAGGCAGTAAGCGTCCGGGGTGTTGCGAGGTTCCCGTGGCAGGAATGGGAGGAAGTTTTCGGTGTCCCGCTGAACGCGTGGTGAGGTTCTGGGATCGGTGCTGTCACCGCCTGCACTCAGTTGTTACAGGCGGTGACAGCGTTTGATAAAGCGCTGGAGCTTTTGGTGTCGTCTCAAAGCCATCCTCGTGCCGCGTCCTTTCAACCTCACTCTTGTTAAAGGAGCTGTGTGATCGATAAATGCCGCGCTGCAAATAGGTCGGGCTGCGGACGGGAGTTGTAAGATGTTTGCTCAGTGTCAGAGGTTTGGAGGACGATGTCCCTTGGCCGTGCCCCTGTCCGTCAGAGAAAGGAGCGGTACAGGTGGGGCCAGGAGCGCGTTCCAGCGCGGAGGTACCGCAGTGGGTTAATGCCGTGGTGTGGATGCCGTGGAGAACCTGCAGGAAGTAAATTGTGGCTTAAGAAATCCCGACAGATGCAGCATTGAGTCACATTCTGGTTGAATGTTTTTGTCCCTTCGCGAGGTCACAAGCTGGAAGAAGATAAAGATTTATTTTAGGCTTTTGCTGAGAAGTATGGACTTCTGAAATGTATGTCTGCTTGCAGGCTGAGAAGTGTGGCTCGGGCTTTTCCTTGTTGGGAAAGCTTAAGTTGAAGCAGCAGCACGCTGTCCTTTAAATTATGTACCATGTTACCATGAATGTAATTTAATGTTTTTATACCTCTCTAAATGATATCACAGATTTTTTTTTTTGAGACTAAGAACTAAGGTGTTCCTTTAAAAGTCGTGACTGCTCATTATTTTCACTTTCAACTAAAGCGTGTGTTTCTTTCTTTTCTGTTCTTTCCATTTGATATCTTTTATTATCTTGCAAAATACAGATGCCACGATGATGTTAGTTTCTACTTTGCGTTAAGCAGATTTGTACTGGTTCTCATCATGCTTCTGAAATACTGGGATTGTTTTAAGATTCCCTTCTCTTTGATAACAGTACTTCTCTCTAATGATCAGTTGTTTGGGGTCTTATGTTAACGTATGTTGAAATGAGACTGAATCATGTCTTTAAAAGTGGATGAGGATTAGGTAATACTTTCCTTTTTCTCTTCTAATATCAAAATCCTGTACATCAAAGTCAGGTCCTCAACTATTATTTTAATAATAGTTAAGTCCTTTGCAGTAATTTAAGAACAGAATACTGTATTTCTTAGTATGTATTTGTTTAGCTCTGTTGTATGGGAAGCTGTTGCAGAGCTAGCAGCCTTAGCATGTGCATTCCAGCATTTGCTGCTCTTTCTCCTGCTCTCCATTTGTTTTACCAAGTCACTTCTACGTTTCTTGCTGGCATTACCTAATGAAAGTGACTTCCATTTCATTCTAAAACAGATACTTTTCAATTTAGTTTTGATTTTTAAGGTGTGACTTGATCCAAACCTTTTCATCCCGATTTAACTTAATTGGTTAAAACGTAATTGTAGGTCCCCTTTTCTGTAAGCAGGTTTTGCTCCTCTGAACTTCGGTTGTTGAGTCTGTTTTAGGCAGTGGTGCACTTTCACATCAGCGTGCAGTGCAGCTCTCACTCATCAGGCTGCACTTTGGAACAGTAGCTGCTTTACCAGAACCATCGTTTTTCTGGTCCCATTCCTATAAAAGGTTTTTGAAGTTAATTTCTTCGTTTAAAGGATCTATAATGTATCGTTGTCAGCGGTTGCTCCCTCCTCTTGTTTTGGTACCTGATGCAAGTGCTTTCCACCAGGATGAAACAGTCAGATCCCGAAGTGTCTGACTATGGAAATTTGCTGTGATATTTTGCTACCCGAATCAGGCACGATCATTAACTCGGTGAAAAAAATTACCTCTTCAGCAACGAACTGTACTATGTTTGGGTACTATCCGTGATTTAAAGCCTGTAAGAAGCACGTCCTGTGGAAAAGGAGCAGTCCTAGTTGAGTGAGTTGTTGCTAAGGGTTCCTGGTAGCTTAAACAAGAAGGCACTTTGTGTTTTACTGTAGGTAGAATAATGACTTGTTTACTCGCAGTTATTTAGACATCATGATGCCGTGCTTAAACTGTGACTTCTGCAATCATTGTTAAAAACAAATAAAGTGTTAAGTGGGATACTATCGCATCGTTAAAAGCTGCTGCTGTTCTAAAGGTTTAAGACACTGTGGATAATAAATGTTTCTTTTTCTCAGAACCAACACAGATATACAGATTTCTACGTACCCGGAATCTCATAGCAGTGAGTAATCGGGCTTTTATCACTCTTTTACTTTGGACTTGTGGCAACTAATTAAAGCATGTTAACCTTTCTCATTTCTTTTCCTGCAGCCAATATTTTTGCACAGAACTCTTACTTACATGTCCCACAGAAACTCCCGAACAAATATCAAAAGGTAAAACAGTTATTTTGAGAAGTAATTCTAACATTTGAACTCCAAAAATTCAATCATCACTTTACAGTTGAATTATGAAACCGAAGAACTTTTTTGCCGTGTGAAGTGCCTGTGATTTTTATAGCTGCGATTTCTGCTGTGGGCAGTACTGCAGTGGTGGCTGCAGAATCCTCACCTATTGATCCACGTCTGCTTTGTATTTTGGGACTGAGTTTCTCAAAAGTAAATAAATTAATTAAAAGCTGTTTAGTGTCTGGGCTTAAGAAATCAGTGATGCTTCATCATTAATATTTAAACTGTGACAGTAACACTTAAAAAAAAATACAAAAAAATCAAAAGAACTAGAAAGACAATGCCCACTTTTGTCCCTTTTGTTATTTAGGATTAGAAGGAACTAGTACTCTTTCCTGTAACTATTTTAACCAAGTGAAAAGCCAGTGAGGTTAATTTGTAGCGTTTCACAAAAGATCCAGCCAGAACTTTAGAAAGATTGCTTTGAACTGGATGTGTCTGAGAAATGGGCTTCAGTTTTGATGTTGTAAAATCGTTAATATCATGTGAGGTGTTTAAGCTGCATGTTAAAATACATAAATATTGCAGCATGAGAAGTACACGTGTCAGTATTTGTTATCTGTAGAATTGCAAAGTCCTTTCAGTTTTTTCCTCTCACTGAAACTCATTTGTTACGTTTGGGATTTTTTTTGTAGCTTGAACAGGTGATGTTTTAACAGGGAAGTTCTCAGGGTTTGTATCAGATGTTGTGGGACAGAAGTAGTCGATCATGAGCATGAGAAATTGCAGCAATCAGATTTTGCAGACAATTCTGATTTATACTGTATTTGTGTCTAAGCAAGGTAACTTCTGAATGATCCATTGAGCAATAGAATTTGTGCAATTTAAATTAACTTAAAGAGACTGTATTTAGCATCCTTGGGTTGCTTGGCTTTAATTTAACATTCTTGCCATTTTATTATGATGGCATCAATAACATACAACTTCAGGACTGATACTGCTTGAACATGTCTTTTGATCAGATTTTCTTCTGGAAGTTGTTGCTTTTTCTTACACAAGTTACTGAAGTGGATTGTTTGCATCTTTTTAAAATAGGGCAGAGCCAAATTGGAAGGAGAAAGTGTTCGGGTGGCTCGTTTTTTTGGGTGGCTCATGGTTTGTTTTTTTCTTAAAGTAGAATTGTGCAACAGGAAGTTGTTCTTGCTTAGTACTTAATTTTAATTTATAGTTGATTGAAATGCATGTGATCTTTTACCTGAATCTTACTCTGTTTCTTTGGATGTTTTCTGTAGTTGCTGGGAAACAAGTGATACTTTGCAAGTACATTGTGTTATCCACTGTACCAAATTCCAGTTCAATTTCAGCTACACAAGCAACAGTTCGTCTCTGAAACATACAGTTATTTTAATGCCCATGATGCTCTGTTCCAGAACTGTGATTTTAGCTTGGGTTTTGATCCATAACTGACAGATAAGCAGTTGTTTCAGTCATTATTTTTCTAAAAATACTGAAGTCAGTGTTGGTGATGAAGAGGTTTTAGAAGAGAGAAAATACCCCAACTTGAGTGGAAGATCTTTCTGGGGCTTGTGTTTGGAAAGTTCTGTGTACCTTGCTTCAGTACAGTAAAAACATTTATAGAATTCTGTTTGCAAAGAAGTACCTTCTGGAGCTTTGAGCTCCAAATGTGAATTTTTCTTTAAAGAGAAATTGAAAGATTATGCCAGAAACTACTGAAAAACTAATGTTTGTGTGTGAACTTTATTTAAAAATGATTATTAAATGGTACATATATAGCAAACAGGCTGAAGATAGAAACACCGACAGACTGATGCTGTTTAGGGTTTTAAATGGTTTTCATTCTTTGGTCAAGATTAAAATAGCAGTGACCAGAGAGTTTACTTGAATGTTTCTGGTTGTCTTAAGTGTCACTAAAGCAGGAGGATTTTCTTTGAGCTAAGCTGGAATGCCGTTACACACATTCGTAGCAAGGTTTTAGCACGTTGTTCAGAGGCCCTTCCAATGAGCAATCACGTTCCTTGTGGAAGGTCTGATTAATTATTTGGGCTATGTTGCTACTGCTTGAAAAGCTGTGTTATGGTTGTATTTCTGTAACATGGATGTGCTACTACACCTAAAAAAAAAAAAAAAGTCCAAAAAAGAGTTCTTTGTAAACAGAAGGCTGACATTACATGTATAGTTCTGATAGGAAATCAAACTGAATACATTTAGTTGTTAAATATTATGGGAGAAATAACTATACTCAAACTGTTTTCTTCCTGTTTCTTTAAAGGAAAACGTTCAAAGTAGATGATATGTTATCAAAAGTAGAGAAAATGAAGGGAGAACAAGAATCTCACAGGTACTGTTGTGCATGTATATATGTGTTTGTAGGAATTGTGCTAAATTGAAAGGCTTTTTGATTGACAAAGTTCAGGTAATAGAGCAGTAGTTAGTAGAAGGAAGGTGCTCTGCTGTTGGAACATAGATTGCAGAATGTTGAAACAAGTGATGCGTGCTGGTTGCTTATGAACTTAAGAGAAAAACAATGCTAAGTTTTTCCAACATTTATACTGTCCTTTTTCAAATGTGTATTTAGAAGCCTGAAACAGTCAATGGCCTTTACCTTATTTCTGATATTGTTGATTGTTAGTAATTAATGTATGTGTACTTATATTCGAAAAATAAAAGGCACGTGTGAGGAAATACCATTAAGTTGTAATATTAGGGTTTGTATGGTTGTATGCTTGCCATTCTTAAGCCTGTGTTCAGAGCTGTGTGGGGAAAGAAGTGAGTTGGTTCCAGGCAATTTCCACTAAACTCACCTCTGCTGACAGATGTCTAGGGAACAGACACGTGCCTGTGATGGCAGGATCTCATGTCTTCACCTGCCTTCCCCCTGTCCTGCCCAGCATCAAGTCATAAAATAGAGTTAGTCTGTAAAGAGAGGAGTGGTCTATAGCTTTGCATCCTTTACAACTTAATGTGTGCTGTTCCCAGGTAGTTTCAAAGCAGTTAAAGGAATGGACTCCTCCGTTAGGTTTAGACCTGTCCTGAGCACAGTGAGCAGAGGCTGCTGTGCAGATAACTACTTACTGTTCTAACATATTCTTTCTCTTTTTTCTTTAGCTTGTCTGCTCATTTGCAACTTACGTTTACTGGTTTCTTCCATAAAAATGGTATGTTTGATAACTTAACTTATTACACCATTATGTTGTACAAATTTGGAATTAATATAGATCTCTGAGAGGAGTATTTGAATGATGTGTTATAATCTCTGCTGCTTAGGTACAGATTTTAACTTACGTATTCTCTATCTGTCCCACGAGTCACAGGACTTCAGTTTGAGCTTTGAATATGTTTTATTGTGTTTGTAATGTTGAGCAGATAAGCCCTTCAGGATTTTAGACGAAACAGTGACTTCACTATCATCCGTTCAACCTTGAAATAGACCTTGAGGAAAGAGTTCCTGGAGAAAATGATGTTATGGAACTGTGTCTTCAAAGTATAGTTAAAAAAACATAGCCCACCACCACCACAACTCCAAAGCCTGCGCTAGTTAGCAGATTCAGTGCTCTGGTTTTGTTCTCCCCCCTCCCCCCCCCCAAAGTTCAGGTGTGAGAACAGATTGTATCAGGTAGAGCTTAGAAATCAGGCAAAGTCATGTCAGAGATTAGTAAATGACTGCAGCCACTCTCAGTGACTTACAATCATTTTATTGTCTTTTATGCACGTAAGCCATTACCTCTCAAAATCAGAATATTGGACTTCCCTGACCAGAATGAAGGGTTCCATTCCCATAACGAAAGCAGAAGTTACGTGCTTTATGCTCTGTAGGCATTGGTAAATTCCCTGTCTTTTTACTTCCCTGAACAATATTACCTGTTTATACATTAGAATTAAGTGGCATTTCTGGTTTTTTCTGTTTTTTTTTTTTTTAGTTAAAAATATTCTGAATTACATATTATTCCTTGGATATAAAAGCTACTTCCAATCCTATAACAGGTTCTGTGCTTTATTCTGGAAGCTTTCTTGTTCCTTTAAGTCAGTTTGTGCTTAACTGGATCTGTTGAGTAAGGTGTTTGAAGTTTAAAGTTGCAGATGTCTAGATTTCCATAAGCACGTGAACTGTAGCATCATTCTGAGAGTTCTTTGAATAGCTTGGTTAGGAATGTTCTGCTTCTGGAATTTGAGAATATTACTTCTGCCTTTAGAAGCTTTGTGTTGCATGTTGCCTTCAGATTTTTAGGTGGGAAACCAAAGGAGAGAAAGACTCTTGGGGCAGTCAGTGAATAAGAGTGAAGTAGTGTAAAATAAAGGTGGAGGAAAGTGTGTGCTAATGCATCTTAGATTCCAATATGTATTGTTCCAGAAAGATCACATTTAGTAACTCTGTAGTAGTAAACCTGGCATAAGGAGCTGCCTGCTGGGCAGGGTAGCTGTTCCACAGTTCGTGCTGACAGGCCTTGCCTTTCTCACTGCTTTTTCTATACCCTGTAGTCCTATATAGATGTGACTGTAGTAGAATTCTTTTTTTTTTTTCTGCTCTGTTTGTTGATTCTGTATTGTTAACTGTAAAAACTTGCATTCATTTCATAAGAATACTATGTGTAGCAGGAGTGTGTCAGTTGCTTGTACCATGCAAGTGAATATTCCTAACATACACAGTGTGCATTGTCATAAATAGAAAATATAGAAAATATTTAAATTAAGGAAGCTAGCACAATTGACATGCTCATTTGTCTGGATAGAAAAATACTTTGGGAATTCTTTCAAGAGAGCATGGTGGTTGGTTGTTCTGGATTTGTATTTTCTATGAAAAACTTTCTAATGTGTCTTTTATTTAATACTGAAAAATATCTCTTTTTTCATGGAACTGCCAACATCTTCAGATCAGTTGCTGCAATTCTCAGCCAAAGCACGTGAAACCCGTTCAGGTTTTCACCAGTAGCACATGTTAGTTCATGTGTAGTGTGCTGCTTCAGCACATGGGTTGTCTTAACAGTCATCTCCATAACTCTAGTTTCAGAACTGAAGCTTGGTTGTTGTTTTTTTTTTTTTCCTGGTTCTGTTTTTGTTACAAAGTTAGAGTTATATTCTAGAAGAAAACCAAGAGTAAGTGTACTATTAGGTGGTAAACTTTGCTGATGTTTTTAAACTGCTAATAGTTACTGGGTAGGGGATATTCTAAAGTGGGAATTGGGAATAAATATAGGGAGAATTGACACAAAATCATCTGAGATCTCTGTGCCTGAATATAGCTATGGACAAAAAATATTCACATGGATTTACTTCACTGAGCAGATCCTTTACTTTTTCAGAACTTAAACTGTTTTCTTCTGTTTAGATAAGCCATCACAAAACTCAGAGAATGAACAAAATTCTGTAACCCTGGAAGTACTGCTTGTGAAAGTTTGCCACAAGAAACGAAAGGTACAAGTGCTTTGACAAACTATGAATTTGAGGTGGAGCAAAGTGTGTACATGACTCTGGAACATTATTTAATACTGCCATACAAAAAGCTAATGGTGAAATCATGTTTCTGTTGAGATTCGTTTAGTGTTTATGTATTCATCAATAGAAATTGTTTTCTGTTGACTGAATAAAGGATTCTTCAGAAGCAAATACATAGATCTTTTTTTCCTGTGTTCCCTGAGAAATAACAGGATGTTTTACAAAGGCATTCCATCTTATTTTCATTGAATTTCACTTACTTGTAAGTCATATTTGCTCATTCTGGATTTCAGCCCCACCTCTGTTTTCCGTTTTTGTAACACACCATTAAACTATAAATTCTGTTGGCAATCAAATCTCTTAAAATAGTCTGTGCTTAGAGTTAACAAATGAAATGGAAGAAGTTGTAAATTTTCTGAAGTCCCAAGTCATCTGCCAAGTCTTCACTTTCCTTCCTTTCTCTGTACCCACATTTATACATTGACCATCTCTGTTGTTGGAGATTTTAGCTACTATGAATCATACAGAATTTTCGTCTCTTCTTCTTCTGCTTTAGCTGTGTTTCACACCGACAGATTATCCTCACAGCTCAGTAATGCACACCATAATTTTTAACCAAAAAGGGAACGTTGTAGTGAGAACTCTGTATATTTCCCCTAAGAATATTGAACTGTTTTGGTGTGGTTTTAAGAGCTAACATTTTGAAGTATGTTTTGTTGCAGATTTCATGCTTAGGCCATCTTGCCTTGTTTGGCCAATATTTCACAGTGTCCCATGATCTATCTGAGAGATACTGAACATAATAAATCCTGGGGAAGTGGGTCTTTATCTCCCTGATAGCACATAAGTGCACTTTGTGATATTGGAAGGAGAAGACAGGAAGCCCTTAGAATATATATATAACCAAAACATTTCATTTCTCTAAGTAAACAGAATTAAATTAGCATTAATGACTGTTCTACAGTTTTCTCAGAATGTCTCATGCTAGTATTAATTTAATCACTTAGAGAAAGATGGCTGTTGCTAGAAGTTGCCAGTTTTATGTATACTCTGAAGTATGTTTTTCATTTAAAACCTGGCATTGTCCTTCTGTTCTTGTTTACACCCATTACAAGGCTTATTTTCAGAAGGATGACAGTACGATTCATAAATTATTATTTGTAACAATTACTGTCAATTAATTTTGTATTCTAGAAACCTAAACGTTAACTTTCTTTTTTCTTACAGGATGTCAGTTGTCCGATAAGACAGGTTCCTACAGGTAAAAAGCAGGTGCCTTTAAACCCAGACCTCAGTCAAATCAAACCAGGCAACTTCCCATCACTTGCAGTTTCCAGCAATGAGTTCGAACCAAGCAACAGCCATATGGTGAAGTCTTACTCACTGTTATTCAGAGTAACTCGCCCAGGAAGGAGAGATTTTAATGGACTGATTAATGGCGAGACTAATGAAAACATTGGTAAATTCAGTCTTCAAATATTATTTTATGAGGTTTATCTTATAGGCACATATATTGTTGTCACGATCTGCAGTGTAGGTCCTACTGGGGGAAGGCAGTAATAGATGAGTGACTGACCTGACTTGCACTTCTTTTTAGTCTTTTTCACACTAGGACTAAACTATAGTTTTTAGGTGGAAAATATCCCTTTTTCTGTGTAAATTTAACACCAATTCTTATTCATGTGTGATGGTGAAGGTGTTAGTGCTAGAAGGGGAATAATGTAACTGTGGTCTCTGGGACTGACGTTAAACCTCCATCAGTGCTGATCACTAGTGGCTCAGCTGTAGGTGCTCTCATCAGGACTAAATGATTATCCAATACATACCTTTTAAAAATGTTATTTTTGTAATCTTATCAAGGTGATTTTATCACATATGTTTCAGCCTTGAAGACTGCATATAGGATGCAAACTTTGTTACAGTTTTTCTTTTCTAAAAAAGAAGGCCAAATCCAAGTTTCTTTGAACTAACAGACTAATATGACTGGGCTTTAAATACACACAAACATATTTAAAATATGATTGCCGTTCTGCTGAGTGCTCTTTCCATTGACATTTAGCTGATCATTAAGTACTGTGTCATTCTGTTGTATAAAATACACCTGACACAGTCAGCAGCCAACAGTATTTTATAACTGTGTAGAAGCTGTTCTGTTATTCAGGTTTGTGCCTTTATAATAATGGAGTACCATGTTTGTTATGTGCAGATGTCAATGAGGAGCTTCCAGCTAGAAGAAAAAGGAATTCTTCAAATCGTGAAGATGGAGAAAAAACATTTGTAGCACAAATGACTGTATTTGATAAAAACAGGTAATAATTCCAGAGTAAATATTGCTTCAGTTAATTGTTAGAGATTTTTTAATACTGAGCTTAAACTTGATTTTTAATTTGTTTTCTGTCTCTCACTGCATCTTTAGTTAGGAGATTGTAGTCTCACTGTAGGTTTCAAAGCAGGCATTTAAATTTGCCTGAAAATATTCATTTAGTTTCATGGAAAGTTGATTACTGTGAAATGTATTTTACATTTTCATAAGCAAACAATAGATTTATAGGTTAGTTTCATTACTCACAATGCATTCTTCTCATTGACAGACGATTGCAGCTTCTGGATGGAGAATATGAAGTGGCCATGCAGGAAATGGAAGAGTGTCCCATCAGTAAGAAAAGAGCAACGTGGGAAACAATACTTGATGGGAAGGTATGAGTTGTTTTGGTAGCTTAAAGACTTGTCTTCACTTCAAATGTTCTGGATTAAGGTAAAGAAAATAATTCTAAGTGCAGTGGCCATTGCTCTGAAAATGGAATAGGCAAAACAAACAACAGTACCTCTGTACCAGGATGTGTGGAAACAAGTTTAACTCTTGGTTTAGTAAAGCTTTGGCTGCACTAGACTGTTAGACAAGCAGATGTCAGCAACTGTTGTGGGTACGGCAACTATTTTTTTTTTCAATTACTTATGCATTTATCTTAGAAAAACATGTTAATTCTTAGGGAGCTTGGGTTTTACTACTTTTTTTTTTTCCCCCATCAGAGATTGCCTCCATTTGAAACATTTTCTCAGGGACCTACACTTCAGTTTACTCTTCGTTGGACAGGAGACACAAATGATAAGTCTACAGCTCCTATTGCCAAGCCTCTTGCAACACGAAATTCTGAAAGCCTGCCTCAAGAAAACAAACCCAATTCTGTTAAACCTACTCAGACTATAGGTAAGCAAACGTTAGTTCTGGTGCTGAATAATTGTCTGCTTAGCACTTCTGTGTTTAAGGTTTCTTTGTACAAGAATATTTAAAGTAAGACTGATTTCTGTCTTCTGAACTAAGTCCTTAAAGATACATGGTTGACACTTAAAACATGGAGTTGCTTTGATTTCTAATATGAGAAAGGCAACAGAAGCAGGAAAGTACTTGAACTGTCACTGTCAGAGTTGTTCTGTTTTCTTTCTGTTTCCTTGCACCAGCTCTCATTGTAGTTTAGAATTCCTTGGGAGACCTACTTTGTAATCTCTAGGGCAGGTTTGTGGCTTAGACGTGTGAAAGGAGGTGACTGCTGACTAACACTGGAAGATGTGTACTGGTTTACTATGTAATAATTAGGAGCAATAGGGACGTGGCAGGGCTGCATTATTCATGGGCTGTTAGAACCTGTATTTTTAGCATCAGAGAAGCTGAGTATTCCAGTAAATTGGTGAAGTCATAGTGTCACCTTCCAAAATAGTACAGTGAACTCTTACTGTGGGAATATACAGTAGGGCAAAGCACACCACTGGAGGGTACACATGCTGCTTTCAGTTACTGTCAAGGAAGGAGTGGAAATGTTTGGAACCCTACATCAGTTAGAGATTCTGATAAGTAGAAGAGAAGATCCTGGTGCATCTTTCCCAAGGGTGTATGAATCCAGTGTTGTCACTCTACTTTAATGTATTTCCCAAGGCAGACCAATGGAATAAGGACATCGATAGCTTGGTTGTTAAACAGGAAAAAGGAAAATGTTTACCCAGCTGTTCTTATGGAAGTGGTGGTTTTGCTTATAGATTTGTGAAAGAAACTAAGCATCGAGGCTTTTTGCACTTGAGTAGCTCATCCCCTTCCAAAGCAGGGTACCCTTCATGGAATTTCCATCTTTTCCTCTTTACCCTATACTGAAATATGTGTTGATACATGTGGTTGTTTTCAGCTGTGAAAGAGTCTTTGCCAGCAGACCTTCAAACAAGAAAAGAGAGAGATGTTTTAAATGAACCTCGACAAAAGTTGCGGATATTTTACCAGGTATTGAAAACAAGAGGGGTGGTGGTAGGGAAGAATATAAATATTGTGAGGGATTATAGTGTTCACATCTGAGATGGGTGGAAGGCTCAGTTGTGGCTGCATAGCTGTTTCATTTTCTGTCCTAATGGACGCCCTAAGGGGTCTCAAATTCATGTAGGAGGAACCACTCCACATGTTTTGTCTTACAGGAAGTATTTAGGAGAAGTTAATCTTCTTGGGGCCATTTCTGACATATTCTAAAATACATCAGGAGAGGGAGTGGTGGTCTCCATATGGAGGGAGGGAATTCTCAAAATATCATTTTTTCAGTAAAGTGAGCTGATCCACTGTTCTCAAAAACTTACTATAGAGGTGTCCTGAAAATAAGTCCAGCTTCGTTTTGGGGTTGGGAGGTTGACGAATGAAATTCATTTGATGCTAACACTGTTTCTCCTTTGTTTCTCAAAGTTTCTTTATAACAACAACACAAGACAGCAGACTGAAGCCCGAGATGACTTACATTGCCCATGGTGCACGCTGAACTGTCGGAAACTGTATAGTTTACTCAAACACCTTAAACTTTGTCACAGCAGATTTATCTTTAATTATGTTGTAAGTAGCATTGTGGTAGTTTGATGGCATGAAATGCTGTTGTTTGTCACAGGGTATACGATGCAATGACTTCTTTGCTAGCCAGTTAAGTTGGAGGACTATCTACAGGTTTACTACAGCTTCCTCAGACTTTACTTAATGTGAAATCATGTGAATGTTGACCTTTCATGTGAGAACCAAAGTGTGGGCTATATTCTTACAGCAGGTGCCTGTTCTGCATCAGCATATTCTTTTGCTGTTGTAAAAAGCAATGTATTGTACGCTTTGAAGTCTCTTGAAGCTTTAAGAAAGCAGTAAACATTTTCAGTCAGTATTGAATTCAGATATGCTGGTAAAGTCCTACCAGTGTGATCCTGAAGATAAATTCTGTTTTCTTTTTGTTATGTCTGTATGTAGTTTCACAGACCCACTACCCTGCTCAGAAAATTATTCCAAAGCTTTTCTCCTTAGCTAGTTAGGAGTGTTTTCATTTCTAGGACTCTTGTTAAGTGAGCTTTTACTATCATTGTCCTTCATTTAATATTTAAATGTATTCTGAGTGTTTTCATGTGAAACAGTAAGATACTGTAGGGCAAGGAAGCTTTAGTATAATTTGTTTCTAGACATTAAGAGTTATTTGTGTGGTGTAAAAGGAAAGCTTATTGATAGGATGTTGTTTAAGGTATTCTGGAACTGGGAATGCCACTCCTGTAAACCTCCTGTGTGCTGCTAAATAGTGCTGTGATTATCTGTTTCAGTATCATCCGAAGGGTGCTAGGATAGATGTGTCCATCAATGAGTGCTACGACGGCTCGTACGCGGGGAACCCGCAGGATATCCATCGTCAGCCTGGGTTCGCCTTCAGCCGCAACGGGCCGGTCAAAAGAACCCCGATCACACACATCCTGGTGTGCAGGTGGGGAGACTGAAAAGTGATATGTTCATACCTGTGTAGTGCAGCACATGGCTGAGATCTGTAAATCCAGGGCTGTGTGTGAACAGTGCGTTTATGTCGTCATGAGGTAATTTATTTTGTTTTCAACAGCCTTGTCCTAAAACTGTTCTTCCCCAAAAGTTACTGTAGTTTTTTTGGGGAAAGGGGTTATTGTTTGGATTGGTTTTATTAATGCGGGATGTTACACTGTTGGTGACTTTGTTCCCCACCGTTTTTGCAAACTGCAGCTTAAAAGAAGAATTTGAATTAATCAACTGCCATAAATAGTATTTGCATGTTTGATTTGATGATTGAAAGCAGTGAACATTTTTCCTTTTGCTAGGCCAAAGCGTACGAAAGCAAGTATGTCTGAATTCCTGGAATCTGAAGATGGAGAAGTAGAGCAGCAGAGAACATACAGCAGTGGGCACAATCGGTTGTATTTCCACAGTGACACATGTTTACCTCTCCGTCCACAAGAAATGGAAGTAGATAGTGAGGATGAAAAGGACCCTGAATGGCTACGAGAGAAAACCATT
This sequence comes from Odontophorus gujanensis, assembly GCA_013399175.1. Lineage (NCBI taxonomy): Eukaryota > Metazoa > Chordata > Aves > Galliformes > Odontophoridae > Odontophorus > Odontophorus gujanensis. The sequence goes on from VXAB01004361.1 coordinate 595,436, forward strand.
ACTGTAATTATTCAATTCAAAGCTGTTTTCAGTGGATTGTGGTTTTTAAGTGATGCTCTGTGGTTGTTTTAGGGAACAAGTAGGGCATCCATTGTGAAAATTATGCATTCACTTGGAGAGTAGACGGAAAATTTTCTGTTGCTCTGCCACTAGTGATGTGAAAAAGAGTGTATTTTCTTGTCTTTGGTTGCCATACTAGCTCACTTCACATGAATCCTAGCAAGTTTTCTTTAGTTTGTGGCTGATTCTCCCTCAAAGAAATGGTGGTGTCACTTGAATACAGCAGTGTGTATGTAATATGGAAATAATTTATTGCATATCTCTACGCGATCCAACTTGGTTCTGACCTTTATGACTGCACTCTTGAGTTTCCAGCAGTACTTCTCTGATGTGTAGGTGACATGTTGAATTGTAGGTGTGCTTTCACTGCTTGCAGTAGACATGCAGTTCTCACGTTTTCCTTTTCCTGTCCTTTTTCCTCACTCCTTTATCTTTCCAGCAAATTGAAGAATTCTCTGATGTTAATGAAGGAGAGAAAGAAGTGATGAAACTATGGAATCTTCACGTTATGAAGCACGGGTATGTTACTGTAAACTTCTTTTTGATACAAAAGGATGACATACTTGCTTGACTTCTGCACTGCAGTTTGCTAAGCACTTCAAATTCGGTGCTTAGAAAGGGATGGTTAAAGGCCATTTTGGTAGGAAGTTGTTCAGTTTAAAAATGTGTTCTTGTGCCTTGTAGTGCTACAGCTTTGAAAGCAGTGAGGTTGCAGATGATGAGAATAAGTAACAGTCGGGGCTGTTGTCCTACAACACAGTTCATCCATGTATTATATTTTTGGTTTTGAAAATATTCTACTTGCCTAACAGTTGATTTCTAATTTGGCAGGTTTATTGCTGACAATCAAATGAATCACGCCTGTATGCTGTTTGTTGAAAATTACGGACAAAAAATAATTAAGAAGAACTTGTGTCGAAACTTTATGCTACATCTGGTCAGCATGCATGACTTTAACCTCATCAGCATAATGTCAATAGACAAAGCTGTTGCCAGGCTCCGAGAGATGCAGCAGAAGTTAGAGAAAGGAGAATCGACCTCCCCAATGGATGAGGAATCTTCTGAGGAGCAGAGTGGGACAACAAACGGATATAGTGAAAATAATATGAGAGAGAGGATTTCAGAAATGGATAGCATCTCAGGTGTCACAAAACAGAGCAAGAAACAAAAGCTCTGAAGTCAGAAGTGAAATTCCACTCAACGGACAAGCATTGAAGTGACATTCTAGGGTGCATGAGCTCTATAAGGAACACAAAAACACAGATTCCAAACAGGCACTGCTGGATGGAAATAAATGATTTCAACAAGGATATTGTTTTAACAGGGTTTCTATTCAGTTAATTATGCAAGTACTACATGTATATCGGTTTTGGTGATGTAATGACAATATTCTAAGAGTTTGAGCATGAAGAGCAATATGAAAATCTTTTTGTAATTTTAGTAATTAGTGTCTTAAGAACTTTATGGAATTTACATAATTTAAATATATGTAAAACAGTTTTTATATTAAGATTTTTGCATCTGTATCTGACTGTTTTTCCTACCATGAAGTTGTGAAACGCTGGGGAAAGGGGTTTGGGATACAGTTTCTGCTTTTCTTATTTAGAAATTCTCCAGTTAGCTTTTTGTGACAATAACGTCTCACTATTTAAAGTTTCACCTTGATCCTTGCATTTGAAATCATTTATGAATTGATCGTAATGACAAATTTATTTTACACTAAACCTTTGAAGTTGGCAAACTTAGCACTTCCTTTGTCGTGTGCCTGTTTGGAAAGATGTTGGCTTTTCATGTTGCAGACACAGTGAAGTACCACCTTGGCTTTTTGAGGTTACCACCGCCAGTTTGGTTTTCATGGATAATTCTGATGTATTGATCACACAGTGTACCATTTAAAACTTGAACATTAGCTCCTTTTCTATTTTGAGTATGCATTTCCACAGCTCCACAATGATCTGATGCAGACCTTCCCACGGGGGCTGTGTGTCGTCTGCTCCGTACGCGGGCATTACTCCGCCTGCTGTTCTGCCTGAGTACAGACTGCAAGACCAGGCCAGTGGTTTTAGCTTTGGCTTTTGAGATGCCACTCTTGAGGGAAAAATGCACTGTAAAATTGGACCAGAAAATGTGTTGCACTTCTTATGCAAGTATTCTGTGATGTATTGTATTCAATACAGATACTAAGATGCTGACTAAACTATATTTGAGCAGTTTTGCACTGCTGTTAACACATTTTATGCATACGTTTACAGATTTTTTCCAATGGAAAGTGGTTTCACTACTGGTACAGTATCAGCACCGAAGGGTTTATTCCAGCAAGCACTGTGGTTGAGTGACATCACCTCAATTTTTTATTATCCTTAAAATATTGCATTTTTCATATTCTTTATTTATAAAGGAACAATGCTGCTGTAAATACAGGTATTTTTAATTTTTTATTTCATTCCATCACCATGAGATGCAGTTCCCTATTTGTTTAAGGGGTATATAAGCTTTCTAATGGTGTCTTCAGAAATTTATAAAATGTAAATACTGATTTTGATGGTCCTTTAAGATGTGTTTAACTGTGAGACTATTTAACTAATGGTGTGGATGTGATTTGTCATCCAGTATTAAGTTCTTAGTCACTGATTTTGTGTACAAAATAGGAAAGAGGGAAACTGCAGCTTTCATGACGACCTTCTGGAATTTGCCAGCTCTTGGGGTTTTAGCGAGCTCTAATTATGCCTCTGGATAGTACATCAAGCATTTCTCTCTGGCTTTAATTTGCTAAAGCTGTGCACATATGTAAAAAAAGAATAGATTATTTTAGGGGAGATGTAGTTCTAGAATTATTGCTTATGTCATTTCTTAAGCAGTTATGCTCTTAATGCTTAAAAGAAGGCTAGCATTGTTTGCACAAAAAGTTGGTGATCCCCCAAAAACAGTAATGAAATTACTTCTGTCCAGTAAACTTTGTATGTCATGTCCATTTATAATAAAAGCTGAAAAAATCCCTTTGTTTTCTATTTATAAAGATGCCTTTTCTATATGTACCTTTGAGAGATTTTGGAGATGCCATGTAAGCTGGTTTGAACAATTTGAATGGTACAATAGATGTTAAAAAAAAAAAAAAAGCAAAACAAGTTCAGTTGTTTTAAATGAACCGTTGTTTTTACATTAAATGTTTTCTTTGAAATTGGCTTTTGTACATAAACTTCAGTAATGTAAACTGTGCCACGATGGTTGTGCAGTCCTTTTGTGTGCATGCCCTGCCCTGCTAACAGCTCCTGCTTCACCTTTCAGCCTCGCCCTCCTGTGCCGGGTTACGGTCACTGTGTATCTGCAGCTCTGCCCAACTATCAGCACTTCAATACCTGAGAGAACTGTAAGTGTGAAGCTGTTGCTCAGTGTTCAGTAGATACTCTAGGCAAAATTGTGGGTGTATACTGTTACCCTTCAGCGTATGTTGCCTTGAGCACTGTATCCAGTTACTGTATCAGCGGTGGTGGTGATGGGAGGAAGGCGGCAGGGATTTGCTTTCTGGGGTGAAGTGGTCACTGTTACAACCTCAGAGAATCACTTGAAACTAAAACCCATAGGCTGCTCTGAATCAGCAATTTGACGTTACCTTTGCCATGCAGGAGCTGATCTGGGAGGACGAGTCCATGATGTTCAGTGTTTCTTGATTCACAGAGCAGTTCAGTGCCATCACTGAGTGCTGGAACGAAGCTGCCCCTGCTGGCCCAGCTCCTCATTGTGCATCTGCTCTCCCACCCTTGCACAGCCAGGACAAGAGCTCTGGAGGAAGGTAAGCCTCTCCTTCTGGGACTGCAGTGTCTGCTGCCCTGAGTTTCTTGATAGAAGAGCGAGGCTGTGCTCTTCAGGCAGAACACAGCTTAACAAGTAACTCCTTCTTATAAATGGTGTCTTTCTGGATGCTCTGTCCTGTCTGCTTCCTTCTTTACTGGTTCCATGAGTTATGTATGTTCCATTTTAAAAGACACCAAAGAAATAGAGCAAGCTGCAGGTGAAGCAGAACTAGGGGAATAAGCACTCGTGGTTCAGCAGGGGCTTTTTTCCATATTCTGCTTTAGCAGTGATGGGAGCCAAAAAACTGTGTAGAAGAGCTGCAACAGTGACTGAGTCTGACAGATGTGAACAGTGCAACAGATGAGCTGTGATGGAATGTTGGGAACGCAGCTGACAGATGCTTTGCTAACAGATAAAGAAAGAGGTATCAATAGATTCAAGTTTTACATGGAAGTAAACTGATGGTGCAAAACTTGAGTGGGACTTCAGGGGGACTGAAGATGGAAATGGGGAAGCTCTTTGAGGGAGAATGAGGAGAGAAATCCAGAATGCATTTGTGCTCGTGGGAGGAGCTGGGCCATGCCCAGCTCTGTGCCCCAGTCACAACTAAACACGGCTGTGGGATAGAACTTTATTTAAAAAAAATTCAAATGTCACTTGACACAAACATCTCAGTTGAGGTAAGTGAACGTATGGGCTTCAGAAAACGCTTCCAGGATTTCCTGCACAGTTAAGGCTTGCAAGGCTCCAATAGCTAGAGGTGAAAAAGCTGTAAAGGAAGGGCCAACTCTTCCTGAACCCTCTGAGGAAGAACAGAACTTCAGCCTTTCTAATCCAAGCCTCTTCTGGCTCTTGGGATACCTTGTTATTCTATTACTCAGCTCTCTTGTCCTGGGGTTCCTCACCCCTCCCAGGTGTAAGTGCACAGCTCCCCGGAGGTGGCTGAGCAGTACCTAACAGTCACTCGGTTCAAAATTCACAACTGGCAAGCTGCCCCTGCTCACCATGAGCCCAGGTCAGAAAAAATGTTTACTTTTCCCATCCTCAGCTCTCAAGGGGAGCAGTAGGGGTGTCCTGGGACAGCCCTTCACAGTTACCTTAATTAAGCTGCTTGCTAATTATAGTCTGAACAAACGAAGCGTTACTGTCTCTGGACAGTACCTGAGTACCTGAACTCAAGCTTTATGTTCCAAAATGCTGGTAAACAGCCTGCAGCAGCAGGTCTGACTAGACCCTCTGAAGGCAGGTGAGAAGGTACCTGAGCTGCTGGTTCCTCACAAGTGCAGGTATTTGCTGTTTTAGCTTTCAAACAATACAAGTACTGACTTAGAACTAGTACCTGACCCCTGAAGTCTCACAGGTAGAATTACTGACACGTCCAAGTGCAGCAAGACCAAAGGCATCCACAGTGAGCAGTGCTGGCTCAGCTGGAACATCTGCTCTGCTTTTATGGCTACAGCAGAAGAGCAATATCTAAGATGGGATGCAGCACACTGTTAGATGCAAATAGCATTAACAGTTAAAAGGAATGCTCTGAGTACAGCATATGCAAGTATCCTTCTATTCTCTAACACTGAAATAGTTCTGCTTGAGAACTGAGAACAGCACAGGCTTTTCCTTGCTTGCACAGATGAGTTGCCTGCAGGTGTCTGCTCTTCCATGTTTGATAGCAAAATCCAATTCAATCCTGCTCTGTATAAGTTCTTTCAGTCTAAGTTCTCTTAGCAGCCACCATTCTCCTTTTCTGCAGTTCCCTACAACAGATGTTTGCAGAACAATGCAGGCAGGTCAGCTTTTTGCACTGGCAGCATAAATATGGGGGATAGCAATCCAGTTTATGGTAGCATAAGGGACAACATGCCATGAAGCTGAAGAAAAGAAGAATGATTGCTTAGATGTTACTAAAATATACACACTAATCCCACGTGCTTGAGGTAAGAGGTGAGCATTACTTGAAAATACTCTTTAAATGCAGTAGTACCACAATTCCATCTTCTGACCAAAGAATAACCTGTTTGGGAAGCTCACCATCATAACTCTTATCAGATACTTATGGGAAATACTGGGAACTTTACGTAAAGCTTAAATTAATCTTTATCTCCACCATAGAGAGCTGAACTATGGCACCATCTGCTCCACTCTGACTGCCCCAGCCTGCCCAGCTCAGTGCTGGGAACCTGTAGGAATCCCACACGTGGGAACAGCCACTCACTGTCTCTGTTGAGGGGACAATAGAAAGGAAGTGGGCTCTGCAAAGAATCACGGCTTCCTTCCATCCCTGTGTCATACAGAAGTACCAAATCCCCAAGATTTGTTCAGCTGAGGCTATGAAGTCTAATTGGGAAGGACATTCAGATCAGGCAGCTGTCCCTGCTGCACGCAGTGGGGTCATTGGAGCATTAAGTCAGGGATGTAAGCATCACTGTGGAACTACTCAGGATATAAATTCCAAGAGACCATACAGAAAACAATTCGGAAATACCTGGAAATAAGGCACGTGGGTGAGACATGGAACAGATCAGCTCTGTATCTGAACAAACACTGTGGCTCAGACAGCCTTGTTCTGGAGGAATGAACAGTACCGTGCATGGAGGAGACTGCTGTGTCCTCAGTGCTATGGCAGCACTGCACAGAAGGACACGTGGCAGGGCATCACTGCTCAAAGTACTCTGCTCTTCTCACGAGTGGTATAAATACAACTTTGGTCCATTACCTCCAACTCCCTAAAAGTTTACAGGCTTATTTCACAGAACAGCAGCATGAAGCAAAGGTAATTTCCTACAACAAGCGTACCCTGAGCCTAGAGTACAATGAAATACTGATTAAAAACAAAATCAAGTCTGAAGGAAAAAAAAAAAAGTCTTACGGACTTGCTTTAAATTGTCTGTGTAACTGCCTGCTCAGCCTTTCCAGAGTAACAAATCCACTGCTTCACAATTATTCTTTGAAATGAATCCAGCAGGAGTACAACACAGTGGAGTTCAAGTAGTAGAGAGATGGATAGCAAACAGCTGGAAGCCCAGGCCATGATAACCACGTTACAGCAAGCATCTTCACTCCCTGAGCTGCTAAAACACCAGCACTTTCCAACCTGGGTATGAAAAGGAACACCCAAAATACAGGGAGACACAGCACTGATCCAGCACCCAATCGAAGACCACTTCCCTGTTGTTGGAGCTGATGGTTACCCTCAGCTTGAAGTTTCCCCCCTCGGTGCTGGGGGGCCCTAACTGCACCACCTCCATGTCAAAGGTCACAGTGGATCCAGAAGTAACAGCAGGCAGTTGGTTTGTCATCTCCTTTCCGTTTACAAACACTGCCCCTGAAACAATCAAGGTATCAAACGTTATTTTTTTTGCAGGTAAATGAAAATGAAAGCAGTGCTGGCACGTTGCTTCTGCCACGTGGAACACACTGTGCATGCAGAAGAAAGACACAGAGAGACCTGAGATCTCAGGAGGGATTTTAACTGTGAGCAGAACGTACACAAAATGCAGGTCTGCCACGTTATCCAGGGCATGGAGCACTCAGTGCTGGGGCTTGGGGGGGGAAAAAAAAAAACAGATTGCATTCTTCAGCCCCAAACTCAGACTCACCATTTGTGCTAATGCACACAGCTTTATCTCGCTGCAGGGAGTCGTAGCCGTTCTGCTGCTCCACGCACACTCCCAGGCTGTCCCGTCTGTCTGGCTGTCCCACGGTCTCAATTCTACCAGGCAAAAAAGTCACATCAGTCCCCAGGCTGACACGTGGTAGTGGTGGTTTCTGCTGTTTTGTTTAAATCAGCTTGGGACAAATGGACATCAAGAGGAATGCCTGGGAGAGCAATGACAATCTGGCTTCTGCTCAGCTGGATTTTGGTCCCAGGAGAATCTCCAAGGAAAAAGCAAACATGCAAAGGGCCCTGGGCTGCAGCAGCTCAGCAAGGGTACAGCCCATGCACCCACCAGTGCTTCTCCTGCATCCTCTGCTCTGCACTGCCACTTCTGAGAGGTACTGAACCGCACTGCCAGGAGCCCAGAGCCCCTCAGAACCTCAGCTGCTCTTTCATAGGAAGTCAAACAATGCGTTTTTCTTTTGTCTGGTTTTACAGTTTAAGAGAAAGAAATAATGATTCGTCATCGCTGTCATCAAAAAATATCAAATCTTAAGCAGAAGCTTTTAAGCGTTGAAAATTAAGCTGGGCAACAGCAGCACACAATGGGTTAACAAACAGGGAAGATAAAATTGGAAGCATGTTTTACTTCTGCACACACAGGTTATTCAGTGCCCTGGGAATGTCACTGAGATAGCAACGAGCCTTGTGCTGTAAAGCAAAGCAGAGCAGATGAGTTCAGCTATCCAGGGAGCTTTAATAAGGAAGCGACCCACAACATCCTCCTAAAACTGCTCTAAATGAAGCTTTGAAGTTCCAAAGGCATCTCCTGCACTCAAGAGTTTCTAATGCCACTTGCAAACAAGAGTCTAATCAGCACTGATTATCTCAGAGGTTAAAGACATCAGGAAGTAGAAGTAAAAAGAAGGAAGTTCAGACTTCACACAGACACTGCTTCGATTAGGGCTGAGCCAACGTGAGCTCAAACATGGATCACAACTCAGGTTTACAGGCAATGCAGATATAACAGAGCACAGAAGGAATACTGGTTCACAGCAGGTGCACCAAACAACAGCTGCTCAGAAAGTACTTGCCTGAATGTTAACGTTTGCCCACAGAAATAAGTAGGANCAGATTGCATTCTTCAGCCCCAAACTCAGACTCACCATTTGTGCTAATGCACACAGCTTTATCTCGCTGCAGGGAGTCGTAGCCGTTCTGCTGCTCCACGCACACTCCCAGGCTGTCCCGTCTGTCTGGCTGTCCCACGGTCTCAATTCTACCAGGCAAAAAAGTCACATCAGTCCCCAGGCTGACACGTGGTAGTGGTGGTTTCTGCTGTTTTGTTTAAATCAGCTTGGGACAAATGGACATCAAGAGGAATGCCTGGGAGAGCAATGACAATCTGGCTTCTGCTCAGCTGGATTTTGGTCCCAGGAGAATCTCCAAGGAAAAAGCAAACATGCGAAGGGCCCTGGGCTGCAGCAGCTCAGCAAGGGTACAGCCCATGCACCCACCAGTGCTTCTCCTGCATCCTCTGCTCTGCACTGTCACTTCTGAGAGGTACTGAACCGCACTGCCAGGAGCCCAGAGCCCCTCAGAACCTCAGCTGCTCTTTCATAGGAAGTCAAACAATGCGTTTTTCTTTTGTCTGGTTTTACAGTTTAAGAGAAAGAAATAATGATTCGTCATCGCTGTCATCAAAAAATATCAAATCTTAAGCAGAAGCTTTTAAGCGTTGAAAATTAAGCTGGGCAACAGCAGCACACAATGGGTTAACAAACAGGGAAGATAAAATTGGAAGCATGTTTTACTTCTGCACACATAGGTTATTCAGTGCCCTGGGAATGTCACTGAGATAGCAACGAGCCTTGTGCTGTAAAGCAAAGCAGAGCAGATGAGTTCAGCTATCCAGGGAGCTTTAATAAGGAAGCGACCCACAACATCCTCCTAAAACTGCTCTAAATGAAGCTTTGAAGTTCCAAAGGCATCTCCTGCACTCAAGAGTTTCTAATGCCACTTGCAAACAAGAGTCTAATCAGCACTGATTATCTCAGAGGTTAAAGACATCAGGAAGTAGAAGTAAAAAGAAGGAAGTTCAGACTTCACACAGACACTGCTTCGATTAGGGCTGAGCCAACGTGAGCTCAAACATGGATCACAACTCAGGTTTACAGGCAATGCAGATATAACAGAGCACAGAAGGAATACTGGTTCACAGCAGGTGCACCAAACAACAGCTGCTCAGAAAGTACTTGCCTGAATGTTAACGTTTGCCCACAGAAATAAGTAGGAGCTTTGGAGTAGAGCACACCACACGACTGAGAATCGTTGCGCAGTGCTATGTTTCTTCGGCTGCTCAAGCTGTACCCCTCCAAACCAGCTGTCCATTCTTCAAAGACAAAACAGAAGCAACAGAAAACAGAAGCATGAACCTCACCCAGACTGCTGTCTGCACAAAGCACTCACAACGTCCGCTCAGCTTTGCCCCTAGGAAGCTTAAGCAGCGTGAAGCACAGGGCCTGGCTCTGCCTGCTTCTGGGGGAAAAATGTCTACCTGAAACCCCTTACAATTGCAGAAAATATTCTCCAGCTCACAGGGTTTGCCAGGAGTTCACTGTTCACTCATAATACCTCATAAAGGTAAACCTTTATAACCACTGCATTTAGAAGTTTGAAAGTGGAAATAAAACTGAGGTTTCTACTGTCTAGACAAGAGAAGGGCTTGTTAGGTGTGACTGCGGGTCAGCACAAAGCACTCGGGTAGGGATGAGAGATTAAGGAGACCATCACTTCTGGTCTGTGAACACTGACACTGCTGTTTGCCAAGGCGAAGCTGGAACAGCTCACCAACCCTCCCACTGCAGGAGGGAAATCCAAGCTAGGCACAGAATAAACTCCAGGATGGAAGAACAGATTCACCACGCATTACAGACAAACTGTTAAGAGAAGGAAACCCCAAAATCATACAGGAAGGGGACCCATACAGCAGTGACAGACCTCCAGGAGCACTGCACCAATGACACAGGCATAAGAAGAACAGCAGTGAAACAATACCATGGGGAACCAGCGTGGTGCAGCCAATCTGAGGCACACTCCATGGACTCCACTCCTGTCGGCCGTCTCCTCGGGCACAGACTCTGAACTGGTAATCAACATTAGGATCAATGTGCAGCACTATGAACTCTGTCTCTGAGCCGACATACACATCTTCAAAGTGACTGGCAGTGCTCTTACGATACTGCAGTCTGTAATCTTGTGGTACAAAGTCATCATCCACCTAGAGAAACATTTCCTGTGTTAGTAAGGGACACTGCTCTTGTTTTCCTTCCAGCTCTGAAGCAGCACACACAGCCACAGCACTGCAGGCACCCAGCAAAGGCAGCTCAGAGTCACTAAGTAATACAGAGCAGGTGTTCCTCACTGAAAACAAAATCAGGGGCCAAAACAACTGAAAGAAAACACTGAACACAGCGTAACACAACGCTCTGCAGTGTGACCAACACAGATCTGGATGGGAAGTTCAGTGACAGCTTTTAACAGCAAGGAGAGTTCACACTTCTCCTTCGTGAAGGATGGGAACAGCTTCCAGGTCTTTGGTGTCTCCAAACAAACACCTTAGGTGTGAAAGCCTAACAGCAGGTTGTTAGCAAGGGGAGTGCACGGCCCAGGTGTGTGAGTGCACTGCCTGGCAGAGACATCCTGTCAGGCAGACACAAAGCTCAGCACCAACCACAACATCTCTGCACTACCCTGCTTGTAAACGTGGCCACTGTGATAAAAATCTCTTCCCACGTTATTAACTCCACACTGCAGTGCACTGTTCCTGTGAATCCAGAGCAAAGTGGCTTTGTCAAGTTGCTTCCAAGAAAGCTGAAGTCTGAATGATTTTCACTGTGGATATTTTACCTACCTTACACCATCGGACTAAAATAGCTCCAGGCTTCTCAATGAATTCCTCTAATTGTACGGGTGGGCGAGAGGCTACAGTCCCATGTCTGAATATCTGATTTCTCAGTATAGTAAGAAGGCAGTCATCCAGCTGGGCAGACAGACAAGGCACATCGACCAAGGAGGGCACTTCTGGTAAGCTGAGAAAGGAAAGTTTGCTGTAACGAAAGGAGCCAGCTTCTACAAATTTATGTTTTGTCCATACACTTCAATCTGTGCAGACTTTGCAAAGAGAGAACAGCTGCAGGAATTGGCACGTGCATTTCCAAGTTAGAGGCTGGGGAATCACCCAGCCCTACCCAGACAGTCTGTTCCTCAGCAAACACTGACACAGCTCCACAGGGAGCAGTTCCACCTCCAACAGACAGGAGCTGCAGTGCTGCAGAGCACACTCAGGTTGCAAACTGCTTCACTCAGTGACTGCCAACCCCGGGGAAACACCACGAGGTGAGGAACAGCTCGGGTCAATCTCAGGGGAATGGAACAGAGGGGGTTCATTTCAGAGGATGAAAGGAACAGCACACTGCCCCCGAGCAGCTCACAATGACTGTGTCTTACCTATCTAGCTGAATGTGTAAGGCTTTTTTTGTAAAGCTGCAAAGTTTTTCGTTGTGTTGCTCCACATCTCCACAGATTGCACTCTCTCCTGGAATCAAATGGTAAAAATGTTCCTAATGAGACAAATGTCCAAGAAAGGCATTCTTCACTTCACAGAACAACCAGCTCTGACACGAATTAAACATGGTGCATTCTCAGCATTGCTGCTAGACACTTAGCTAGAAAATAAATGCTAGTTAGCAACATAAAGCCTTCAAGAACAGCAGCTTCTGAAGCTCTAGAGCTTCCTGCAGACACAGCTGTAGCATGTAATAATTTGCCTCAGGTCTCAGACAGCAGAACTGGGGTTGGATGCCAGAACTCTTAATCCTTTTCTCTACCTGCTTTAAAACAAGAAAAAGGCAGAATACCTTCTCTGAACAGAGAAGTCAAAAAGCAGGAGCTTCAAAGGGAAAAATAATTTCAATCGTTGCTCTCTTTGCTGCAAAATAAATGGTCAGTACTGAAATAAAGTAATCCATGTATTGGAGTGTGGAGATGAACAGGAATCTCACCATGGGCCTTCCATATAAAGCACTGTCCCACACTTGAGCTTGCAGAGACGTACGATCTCTCTGAAGAGTTTATGGTAATTTGCAACACCAGCAAGCTCACTTCTGTTCCAAATGGAGGATTACAAACATTGCAGATCTCTAACGAAAAGCAAATGTCATAATTGGCAGCAAGAGATTTAATCAGCGTGCAGCCTAACTCCCTTGTGACTCACGTGCAACCTCTGCTCGTTTTAATGACGTGACAGCAGTGCTCAAATTGCTACAGAGACCCATAGTGTGGGGAGGGCTCATGAGATCTGAACGAGTACAGAACAGCCACCTTTGTCATTCCCTCACCCAGCATGTCAAACCCAGCAGGCAATTACCAGCTGTGCCAGAAGTCGTGGTGCCAGGAATAAACCCACACGTTCACTCTCAAAGTCTGATGCTATCCTTGTGAACAGGGATTGCAGAGCTACCAAACCAGCACGTTTTTTACTCACAGCTCAGTGCAAGTTGGTGGATTTCCTACCCAAGGGAGACTGCACAATCTCAGAAACTGAGGTCATGTTGAAAGAAAATTTCAGCTGAGACATGAGAACAATGCAAGGAAACTGGCAGCATGGTCATGGCTCACACACACTCCCAGCAGGTTCCCCAACGTAGGCACAATGCTCAGGATTCCTTTCTGGAGAGGTATTTAGCATCAGCATGGTACAAACTTGGGAAACAATAGAGTTCAGCTGCAGGGGACTTTCAAAGACCATGCAGACTGACTGGCCCTTACACTGCTATCCCACGTGTCTCATTTTGTTACATCTTCTGGGGAAACCTTTCCCACATCGTGGCCAGTCTGCTCCTCACAGTTCTCCACACCACTGGTAACATAACCACGTGGATCAGGGAATAAACAATCCTTACTTTGGTTGCAGTTCCAATAAGGCACAGCTGACTGTCAGTTACAAATACTGCTCAGATGAGCGAACAAATAATTCATTTCCATTTCATTCTGTGATAAGAACTATAGGGCTACAACAGACGTTTATCCTCACAGAGGACTGACGTTTTTCCTCAGCTGAAATTCTACTGAGTCAGTTGATAATTTAATAAGACCAGAGACGATTTGTCATTATGGTACCCAAGATGTATTTTGTTTCAAAGCAGTGTTGATCCTAGCATGGCAGGGTGCTCCTGCAAGCACAGCCCAGGCCCACAGGCAGACACTCTCAGTCCTTAAAAGGGGACAACAGTGGAGTGAAAGTAAAACAGAGGTAACCTCTCACCAGCCTACCCAAGTTCAATCTCTTTTAAACATTTCATTTGAGAGTGCAGAATGAGCCAAATGATTGTAAGAGGAACACTCCTGACTGTGAGAGAAGACCCTCTGCAAAGCAGAGCTGTGACTCAGGATGGGTCCTGCCTTACCTTCCCGGAGCAGATCATCAGCTGTGCTGACCCCGTGCTCTATCAGCTTCTGACACTCATCCAGTGGTTTGATGCTCTCTTGTTCTATAGTATCCACTTCCTGCAGCAGTGACATCAGTCGCTCATCCAACAGCTTCTTTAGGGTCCCTTTTAAATCATTGAAGTGTTGCTCAAGTACATCTCTGGTCAACGCTGCACTTTCTCTGATCTAAATTCGGGTAAAAAGAAGGATTCAGGACAAAGGCACAGAGCACACACATCTCGTGCTGCCCCGAGCCACCTCATCTGCGGATGAGGGTTTGTGTGTGAAGTCAGCTTTACGAGGAGGGCCACAAACAGCAGCGCAGGCACAGAGGGAGGGGGAGGAAACGAGCCCGGTAGGCTGGACGAGGGGAAGGGCAGAGGAGCCGAGCAAAGCAAGGCTGATTTCTGAGGCTTAAGCTATTGCAAAACGGATTATTCCGACTGCAGCCAAGGAGTATTTCTGCTCAGAAAAGCCCAAAAGTCACTGCTCGTAACCGCGTGAAGAAATACACAGCAGCACTTTATGGGATCGCGGCCCTGCGCTCCGTTTCTGAGGTCCCACTGAAGCCCCTTTTCCTTTCAGCCATTCCGCGCGGGCGCCGCGGGTCGGGCTCCGTTTTCTCCCGACCTCAAACTCACGGAAACAAACGCGTCCGCGCGGCCCCGACCGACGGAACCGCAGCAGAAACGCGCGCTGCCGCCACGCGCGGATCCGCCGCCGCAGGAAACGCTCCGCTTCGGCGGGACGCGTTTCCTCCCGCCTCGCAGCGACCAACCCACCCGCGTCAGCGCCGCGCGCACGAACGGGAGCGCCGCGGAGCGGAGGAAGGGACGGCCGCGAAGGAGCGCCGCGGGACCGGGACGGAGCCGCACCCGCCCGCCCCGCGCCGCGAGCGCCGCCCCGAGGACGCCCCGCGCGGCGAC
>VXAB01004361.1:610307-653821 GCA_013399175.1 Odontophorus gujanensis
GCGGGCGGCCCCGGGCGGGGGGGGCGGGCGCTCCGGGGCGGGTTCGGTCCGTCGCCTCTCGGAGGAGCGCTGAGCGTCGCTTCCCGAGCTCCGATTCCGCGGCGCCCGATGGGGATCTTCGCGGGCTCTTAAAGCTGAGTTAACGCGGAGCTTTTCTATTGCAGCCCTGCAAGAAACGGCGAGAGGAGGACGGCGGTGTGGAAACCATCACGAGGTATTTCTCACCCGTAGCAAAAGCTGCGGGTAAAGCGTCGCCGCCTCCCAAAGCCAACAACATATTGGATTACTTTAAGAAGGCGCCCGCGGCTGAGAGTGCTCCCGTGGGAACTGCGGGGATCGGCGACGGCCGGGAATGTCCGACATCGCCTTCAGTGCTGAAGAGGAAAAGGAAGAGAGTTCACCTAAACAGTAAGCAAAGGGAGAGGAAAGAATCGGGGAATGAGTGCTCCACACAAATGAACGGTGATGGCCGCGTGGAAGCGGCGAGGCTGAAAGAACACAGCAGGGAGATCCCTGCTGCCTGTGCACACGGTGACCACAAAGGAGGAGGAGAGCCAGCTGAGGGCAGGAAGCAAGGGGAGGACTCCCCACATGCCAACGTCTGCATTAAAGGCAATAAGAAAGTTGGTTCTGAAGTGAGCACGACAAAGAATAGGATAAGAAAGACAATGAAAAGGAAACACAAAGTAAATGCGGATTTGTCTGGGAATTTTTCACCTGAGAACCAGCTGAATGAAAAGTGTAGGAAAGAAAGGAAAAATAAGAAAAAGAAGGGCTCTCCTGAAGTGGCAGAGTGTGATGTTGTTATTAGTGACTCGAGTTTTGAAGTGCACGCAGATGATAAGATAGCAGAGGAGAATGACAGTGTAATAACAGTGTCGTTTGAGGACTTCTTGAAAAGCCAGGGAGAAAATTATGCAGATGGTGTTGAAGAAGGCACAAAGCCAATGCTGGACAGTTCTGTTACAGTAAATGAAACGGACAGAAGTGACAGCACTAGTGACCCTGCAAAGTGTGAGGAATCTCAGCAGCTGCCACTGAGAACAGTCACTGTCCTTGCACAGGTTCATTCCGTTCCCCCCAGGTCCACTTCATTACATAATGACCAAAAAGGTTCTAAGAAAATAGCTTCCATTTTTTTGAAGCAGAAAGTATGTGCAGAAGAAGAAGGCAGCCCACCTCTCCTGGAGAGTGAACCAACCGAGCAGGTCACGCAGAAAAGAAAATCTAATGTAGTCATCGAGGAAGAGGAACTGGAGTTAGCTATACTGGAGACTGCGGGCTCGGATTCTTGGAAGGTGAAATCTACTCTGGAGGAAAGGCATCAGTTCATGAAAGCATTTAGACAGCCGACATCAGATGTAAGAAAGAGTGGAATTAAAAAGGCTCCTGGGAAAGCAAAGCAAGTCACTGGAAAGTCTTTGAAAGACAAAAAGGGACCTGAGGGTGACAATGTTCCAAATAAGGTATTAGAAGAGGGGCTCCCAGATGATGATGATGAGGACAAATATGTGCAGTCTAGTCCTAAAAATGCTAGAACTAAAACCAGGAGACCTAAAACGTTTCAGAAAAAGGGAAACAAAAGAAACAAGGCTTTGGGAGCTAAGGAAAACTGTGTCTCAAGTAGTGATTATAATGAAGATAAAGAAGCAGTGGTTAACAATCAGGTGAGGGAAAGTAACTTGGATGTAATAATTTCATCCAGTCCAAAAGTGAATGAGTTGAGGAGGAGTCTAAGGCAAAAGAAAATGGACACATCCAAAACTATTACATCTAAAAAAAACAGAATTAGAAGTACCTTTCCTGAAGGTGAATGTGTGTGGCCTGTACAGACTTCCACACCCAAAGCAAGCAAGCAGTCCTTGAGGAAAAGCAGTGTGTATAAGGCTGAGGTGATCACAGTGCCCTCTGATGAGAACAGCCCAATAAGGTAAACGTTTCAGAATCCATTCTGGCTTTCTGCACTTCGTTTTGTTTTCCTGCAAGTATTTTAAGATGAAGTTGTCTTTCATTAAAAAGTAATGATTTTGTAACACTTCTCCCTAATTAGAATGAGGTTTACACGGATCAGTGCAACTATAAAATCAAATAAAGGTGAAGCAATGAATAATGAAGAGCTTAACTCCAAAAATATGAAGGTAATTCACGTAACAGCTTGTGTTCCAGTATTTTGTCATTTACTATATGCATAGTATTGTTAACATTCAAATTGTGTGCTGTAAAGCACAGTAGTACATGGGTGTCTAACTGAAGGAGGGCATTGCTGGAATTCTCTATAGAATTTGAGCTAGTTTCTTGTACAGTTATTGTACCTTTGACTTTAAGATGTTTTATTTGTAAAAGCTGCTTTTCATAACACAACAGAAATGTGATGATGAAATAGGATAGCATGCTGATCTTCAGCAAACTCTGCAGGTGGGACTGAGAGTCTGGGCACAGCAGAACAGCTCGTGCCTAAGAGCATCACTGCCCAAGTGTTGTTTGTCCCGTGGGTGAGCAGGAGAATCCCTTGCAGGGCTCTCACTTCCTCTTAGTTTTGCTCCTTCTGATTCACTTTTCAACGCGAGCAGAAGTTGATGAGGAGTCACATGCTAGTGATAATACACAAAATGCTTAATGAAGGTATTGCTATTAATTGCTAGGTATCTTGGTTATTTTGTACTTTGTCAATAGATAAGCTGTGCTTCTAAAAACATATCCAAAGCAAAACAGCTGGTTGAGAAAGCAAAAGCTGTACGGCAGAATAGATCAAGGGCTGAGGAGGACTCTGCAGCTCCGGTGCGGCGCTCGTCCCGGCAGCGAGCTCTTGCTGAAAGGAAAACCTTACGAGGGAATGAAGTAAGTCTGTACTTCACAGGGGGGCACAGCTGCTCACACTGCTCCTCTGACCTGAAGGACAGCGAGCTGTCTGTTCCTGTCACTGAACTGTACTGCTGATGGAGTCATCCTTCATCATCATTTCCTTTCTGAATTTGTTTCCTTTTCCTCCAGAAGTCACTAATAACTTTAGATTCAAGCCAGAGTCATGATGGTGCTACAGTGCAGAACACGAAGCAGAAGCATCTTCGAAGCTTAAATGAAGTTTTGGGGAAGAAGTCTAAAAGTCTGAAGGTTTCTAAGAGCTCAAATGGTAATTGAGTTTTACTGAATGAGTTACATTTTTGTTAAATGTATTCACCAGTTTATTTGATAAAGCTTCTCCTGTGGTACATTAATCTTTTCCTTTGATTTATGTAACATTCCAATGTGCTCCTTACACTTCCATGAAATGCAGAAGTTATGTATGGGTGCTGCTTTGTTTTTCTACCTCCATGCAGGGAAAACTACGTTTATTTAAAGCTAGTAAGCTGTAACTCCCCATGCATACTGTGCTCTGCTGTCTTCTACTTCTTTTAAGGATTTTTAAGTAGTGATGAAATAACTAGAAGTGTAACTGCCATGGGTCTTACTAAAATACTTAGTGTTGCTTTAAGAAATGGAACTTCCCTTGCATCATTAAATGAAATACAACTCTGCTTCCACGTTCACCATCTATACAGTGCTGATATGATGATGGAGAGGGGGACTCCCGCATGTCAGTGCCAACCTAATGGTGATTGTGCTGCTGTTTTTTAAAGGAAAGCTGGGATATGTGCCCTCGTTCCCAGGGAGGAATGCTCAGAAGTCAGCAGGTGAACCAGTTGTGATTTTTGATGATAGCAGGTCAGTTTTCACAACAGCAGTTGGTTAAGGATCAAAATGTATGTGTACCACAAATGTAAAAGCTTACTGAAATGTGATGTGAATGTTGGTGCTGTTTATCCTGACCAGTATGTTAAGCTGCTTGCAAAATCCCTAGGGCTTTCTTGAGAGTTGAAAGCTGTTATTGAGAGACTTTAGGTGGCTGAAAATGTAGTTGATGTGTGACATAAAACATCTTAAATAGCATGTCAAATACAAAAATCAAGAGAATGAGACTTCAGTAACAAAATTCAAAGTTTTAAACCAAATACAAGCTTACTGCATTTAAATGAATCTGAGCAGTTCTTCCAGACTGCATACATTCATACATGGATTGTGATTAGATTGTGTCATGAGCCTTATGTGCCTGGTAGTCTTAATGATTTTCTTTCATCTCTCTTTTTGTTAAAGTCAAGATGCATCTGAAAATTCTCAGGATGATGATCAGTTCAGAGCAAAACGTGAATTCCTGATGAGTGGTTTGCCAGAATTGCTGAAGAGACAGATTGCTAAGAAAGCAGCAGTGATGGAGGCATACTGCCTGGCCAGTTCATGCTTCAAGGCTGTTGTCCACGTACAGCAGAAGGATGACTGTAAGCTTTTGTTCTGTTGCTGATCAATGTGTACGATTTGAAGTAGAATTTTAGGCAATGTATTTAGAAAAGAGAGTAGCTGAAGAACAGCTCGTTAACTGGAATAACTGAAGTTCTTTCTTGCTTTGTATGACAATATCTTTATTTTTCCTTTTTTAGTTTGCACGATGTGGGAATTGAAGTCACCACTGTGTCCTCTACTAACTAAGCTAAGGGAACTGAGCACTGAGGTCACTGATGTCACAACAATCACAGTTTCACTTGGTGAATTTTCCACTGCGATGTCAGAACCGAGTGGAAGCTGTTCTGCACCTGTGGTTAGTACTTCAAACTGGAAGGTCTTCTTACAAGAAAAATGATTTCTTTATTTTTGTTACTTGGTAGGGGAAAAAAAACAAACAAACACAAAACCAGCACCAGAAAAACTGTGGTTTGAATCCTTCATAGCTGGAGAGGTTTTTGTTGCTTATTTTCTTCTGTGGCCGTGTGTAACAGCAGACAATTTTCAAGCAGGAAAACTGGTCACTGGAAATCCCACCCCTCAGCTGGGCAGCTACCACTGTTATCTTAAATTATGCAAAATTGTAATTGTTATTATTTATATTTTCAAGTGACCTTTTACTTTGTATCACAGTTTTCTGGCCGCCGACCGGTTTTCTCTGAGGCATTCAGGAAAGCTTTGCTGGATGAGATCGTGTCTTCTAACTCTCAGTTCCCCGTGAGAAAATACTTCTACAAATTTCTGAAAAGGCAAACGGAGCAGTTGCTGTTAGAGAATAGTGCCCAAGGTTAGTAATCTGCACAGGGAGATCAGCATGTCAGCCCATGTCAGAAGGCAAGTGGGCACTTCAGAAGTGTTTCAGTGAAAGAATGTTGTTGGAAATAAGCTGGTCGCACATTTTGTATTATTTTGACAAAATTCTTGGTGTGGCTTGAAATACAGTTGTCAGCCACAGCTTGAATTTTTTGTTTTAACATTTTTTAAATGTGGGATGTTTTGTTTTGTTTTTTTTTTTTTCCACAGAAAGCAGAGATGCCTCTTCAAATTCTGAGGTAAATCAAAAACGTTCTGACAACTGGAAAGAAACCAAGAGGAAAAGGAAGGAAAAAGAAGACCAAAAATCAAAAAGGAGAAAACAGACTGAGAATGCAGAGACTCAATCAGAATCCAGAGTTTCCAGGAGCATCATCACTCCTGTACCTGGAGGAGAACGAGCAACACAGCTGGAGAAAAACAAGAGCCAGAAAGCAGGTGCTATGGCAGAAGATACTGAGTATTCATCAGAGACAAATGCACTTTCAGGTAAATGTGTACTTCCTGTCTGATTTTAATGCTCTTTCAGTTGAGGAAATTCAGACTTCCACTGGAAGCCCTGTACAAGTCTTAATATTCTGTGAGTGTGAGTAATGGACAGAACTTAATTAAAAAGAAAATGGACCACATATATATATATGTAATTTTTTTTTCCCTGTAGGTGTTGAAGACATGCTCTGGACAGAAAAGTATCAACCTCAAGACTCCAGTGAACTTGTAGGGAACAGGAAAGAAATTGAAAGGCTACATAGGTTGGAACCATTCTTAAAATAACTCAAAGCATCACTTTAGTTAATTAACACAATTTAAGTATAATTATTTTACACTGTGGTAGGATGTGTCTGTGGCTTTTGCTTTGCTTTACTCCCAAGAAGCTGCAGAAACAAATTGGCAGTTGATATGAATTACATTCTAGGCACAGTTTCTTGGAGTAATACCTCGGTATCTGCTATAGTGATCCATCTTGCAAACAACACTATATGTGACAAGGTGCTTTCCACAATTTAAATAAATCACAGAGTGATCTAATTTTATACAGATCAACTGATACAGCAGAGAATGAAGGAGTTATTTACAAAATAATCAAACCTGAGGATCTTTTTTAATTGCGAGGAACTTAATATGTTTCTAAGGAAGATTCGAAGTGTCTGATCTCAAGATTTGTTCTTTTTGTTTACTTTATTCAGCAGTAATTGTTTTTTTTACTGTTCTGTTCCTTTTATAGCTGGTTAAAAGAATGGAAAAAAAGAGCTGATTGGGAAGAGAAGAGAAATCAGAAAGGGGAAAAAGAGGACAAAGAGCATCAAGGTGCTGAAAGAGTTCAAAACGATGTAATGTCAGCTTTAAGGAGAAGCTACATAAAATAACATGAATTTATAATGATTTAAACAATCCTTTCTCTTTTCTACAGATTCCTTGGATAGCCTTGATTTTAAAGATGATAAATCTGATATTGAGGAGGAGAATAACCTTTGCAATACAGTTCTGATAACTGGTCCACCAGGAGTGGGGAAAACTGCTGCAGTATATGCTTGTGCTCAGGAGCTTGGTTTTAAGGTCTGTGGAGTCGTTGTCAGTACTGTTTTTCTTATTTGTTCGTAATGATGTGAAAGGATTTGTAATACAAGATGTCTGTAATTAAATTTACTTGCAGATATTTGAAGTCAATGCCTCCTGCCAGCGCAGTGGTAGACAGATACTGTCTCAACTAAAAGAAGCTACTCAATCTCATCAAGTGGACAAAAAAGGCATTAATGCACATAAGCCTTGCTTTTTTAACAGCTGTAGCAGTGCAAAGTCACCAAGTAAGTTTTATATTGGTATTTTTTAGGAACTGAGTTTCCAAAACCATTGATGAGCATCTTATTTAAGAAAGATAGCAAAGTTTATCTGGCCTCTATAATAACAAGAAATGTTTCATGTGTTAACACAACTATGTGCCGAGTTAAATAATGACTGTATCAGAATGACTGACTCTTCATTCTCTTCCTACATTATTTCTGTAGTGTTGGAGTAAGTGCTGTGATGCTTTGAATAGAAAGTTGAACAGGAAGCATTCCCTGAACAGGAGAAAAGAAAAATAAGCAGGAAGCAGTACAGTGAAGCTGTACTGTGCTAGAAGCAAAACCTGACTTTGCTCTACGTTTGCTCGAGAATTGTCATCCTGAGATTGCATTTCACATTCAATATAAATATATCTTGCAGAAAAAATGTACTCTCCAAAGAAAGTTATTTCACCAAGAAAACCTCCGCTGTCACCAAAAGGAGCAGGATTAAAACGAAGCCTACCCCCTAAAACACTTGCAAACTATTTCAAAATGCCTTCCAGATGTAAAGGTAATGATGGAACAGTAACATCTCAAGAAAAAAACAAGGGTAGGTGTCACTATTTAATAGTTAATTATCTTCAGAGATGGAAAAGATATACTGTACTACTGTATACTTGGAGAAAAGATTAGAATAGGCAAATTTATTACACCACCTGCTGGCAAGTGTACAGTTACCTACACAGGAAATAGTTATTACACTGTATTTCTGTCAGAGGAATGTGTGAACCAAGTGCTGGATAGATCTGAAGCAACAGTGTAGTCCGTGTATTTCCTGCTAATCATACTATATCGTCTCAGAGGGGCTTACAGAGCATCTATGCCATGCCTCCAAGCAGATTTGATGCAGAACCAATTTTCCAGTAGTCAGCCTATCACCAAACGTTGCTGAATTCCCAGCAAATTCTTTGGAGTTTCTTTTTTAAACAACAGTCATCAAAAAAGGCATCAGACTTCTAAATATGTGTCAGTGTAGACTTCCTTAAGCAGGTTATGTATAAGGTGTTTTGTAAAGTAGTGCTTAGAGTACATGTGCAAGCAGTTTCAGTCTTTCTTTCTGCTCAATTCTTCACCCATCTGCAGGAAGTGCTCAGAACTCGTGTGAAAAAAAAGATGTTCAATTAAAGTCAATGAACAAAGAAGTGGAAGAAGGAGAACATAACAGAAAAAGTGCAACATCTCTCATACTTTTTGAAGAGGTAAAATTCAAGTGAAACATCCTGATGTGAGCAATGCATCCTGTTTGGATAATTGAACTTTTTTCCTTCTTCCATGGGACTTCTAGGTAGATCCAAGTGTAGGGATTCTCAGTTAATTAAGAAATGAATTCAGTATTTAATAGTTTCATCCTCCTGAGTGTTCTCTAAGTAGACAAGGTGGTTGCCAAAGGTCCCTTGCAACCTCAGCCAGCCACTGGGTGATCCTGTGAACTGGAGCAGAGTACAGTGACACTGTGTGCTGACAAGGGTAGTTTATCTGATGTGTCTTACTGTCATTGGCTATGCCTCTTCAATAAACTTATCTGAATGTGAAACCTTACTCTGCAGTTAACTGTGTGACTGCAAATGGAGCAGCTGTTGGCATTTTGTACTTCATTTGTGTTTTCTATAGGTAGATATAATATTTGATGAAGATGCAGGATTTCTAAGTGCAATAAAGACCTTCATGGCAACTGCAAAGAGACCTGTAATTCTTACTACCAATGGTGAGTAGGGCTTTTTTCCTGGAATTGGTCTCTGCAGACAGAAAAGCCTATTTGAATAAGACTATTTAAATGGGAATGGTTGAATACAGCTCACAAATGTAAAATTTAAGGAGTAGTGACCACAAAGAGAGTGAGTAAAGAAAACAGTCTGTTTTGAACATAACATCATGACATTTCACCAATATCTGTTTGTGTAGATCCAACGTTTAGCTTAATGTTTGATGGCTATTTTGAAGAAATCAACTTCAGAACTCCTTCCTTGGTAAGTCTGGACTTGGAAATGCAGATTATTTTTCAGCTGATTTAGTCTTAAAGTTTAGTGTAAATGTATAACTATCTGATGGAATATGTCTGTTATCAGACAACTCCTGTTTTAGTTTTATGCAAGAGCCTGAAAGATGTTTTTATCTTTACATGTAGAATTTAGCATGAGCCTGGAGGCATTATATTCTTAAGCATTTAGTATTTGAGATCATTGCTTTAGTCCTTCAGGTATAGTAAATAATTCTGTAGGAGATACATCTAATAGTTTTGACCAAAGACTGACTATGCTAGTATTTGTTCATTCATAAAAAATAAAACAACTCCTCTAGGAATAGTATGAGTTATTCCTTTAATGCTATCATTGGTGTTCTGTATAGCAAAGTTTTACTTGCAGCTATGTATCATGTTTTTTAAAAAAAAAAAAAAAAAGCAAGGGAAGTAACTTGTGAAGGGAGACCTTAATGGAAAAATGAAAATCCTTTGGGATATCAGAAAATGCAGATTAGAAAGAAAAAAAGAAGTTCTAAGGCCTGTTTAATAGGAAGAAATAAGGTGCACATAGCTTTAGGAATGGAGGCAGAATAGTTGTGCTTACTTCAACAATTTGAATTTCTACACTGACCTTAATTTTCTCTGATGTGGACTGTTTGGATTTGGTACAGAACTCTGCTGAGGTTTTGATGTAACTTAATGAAACTGTTCTATATTAAATAGAAAAATGTATTGCAAGTTTTTTTGCAGATGTGTGACATTGCAGTCTGAAGTGTTCGAGTTGTTCTCAGTGGTTTTTGTCTGACTTTTAGATGAATGCTGCTAGCTATCTGCAAGTGCTGTGTTTGGCTGAGAATCTACGAACTGATGTAAAAGACTTAGCTGCTTTGTTAACCACAAATAACTGTGATATCAGGCAAAGTGTTCTCTACTTACAATTTTGGGTTAGAAGTGGAGGTGGATACTTGAAAGACAAACATTTGGCACTTCGTGGTAGGTTGATTTTAATTAAAAATTATGTCTTAACTTAAGATGACTGATTAATGAAATCATTCTTTTAAGTGAATGAATGGGTGCTAACTTTCTGTAAGATTTGTAAAGATTTGGTGGGTATTGTGTGGGATTGTTTGGGGTTTTTTTTGTTGTTGTTACCTTGGTTCTCTTGTACTTCAAAACCTTATACATATGCATAAGGGATATTTTAGCTTAGGAGTAGCAAAGCTGGACAGAGCAGAGAGCCAGAGGTTGTCTCCCTTCAGCTCAGTGTTTGCAGTTGTTTATCCATGCAGTGGAGTTGCATGTAACTCACCTAGAACACAGAACTGAAAAAGGAGAAAATCTGGGCAATTAGCAAGGGAACAGCCAAAGGATCCAGAGGATCCAGGAGGAGTGTCCTCAGCAAGTGTGAATGTGTGCTACACAGAGGCCTATAACAAAAAGATTACTCCCAGCTTCCAGTGGCAGCTTGCAAAGTAGGAAGAGTTTGAGAATTAAGGAAATGAAATAGATATGATTAATGGGGCAATTTCAGTTTCTGTATGCATCCAGAACTGCAGCAATATTGCAGTATCCTTTGTAAAAGGAATTGAGTCAAACTAGAGGGGGAAGAAAACAGTTAGTTTATGATGCAACATTTTTCCAAGTGAATTGCATTGTCTTTGTGCAGGAGAAGATGAGACAGCTACAGCAGATCAAGTAATTAATTCTGAAAAGACTACAGATCCCAAGATTGGTTTTTTTCAAGAGGATGCCCTACCTCAGGAATTTCCAAGATGTGATACAGGCTGTGTGGAGACATTGCTTGGCCTAAAGAATATCCTGTTGCCATCAGAAGATCTGCTCAGGTTTCTTAAGGTATCTTCCTAGTTGGCTAGCTAACACCTCAGTAATTTCTAGATGTTTCAGTGAAACTGTCATTATGAAGAGTATCTTAGCAGCAAATCTTTTTCAAGAAGTTTGTTGTTGATGTTAGTATATTCTCTAGTAATTAAGCAAAATGCAAACGGAGCAGTTTGCAGAAAACCTAGTCCTTTACCTCTTAACTAAAGCTGAGAATGAGGTTTT
Source organism: Odontophorus gujanensis (assembly GCA_013399175.1). NCBI lineage: Eukaryota > Metazoa > Chordata > Aves > Galliformes > Odontophoridae > Odontophorus > Odontophorus gujanensis. The sequence continues at coordinate 621,285 of VXAB01004361.1, forward strand.
CTGCAGTAGTTTTTGCATTAAGATACGTTTTTAAATATAGATATTAATATACTTTTCCACAATTATTACTTTACAGCAGAAAATCACAAGCAGGGAGAACTGGGATAAACTGATACAGCTTCTCACAGAATTCCAGCTGAAGAAAGTGGATTTTATATATAGTAATCTTGAATGTCTTCTCCCTTTACCAGTGAATTATCTTTCACATCAGTCTGAAGCCTCTAACTCTGTACCTGAAAGGACTACTGTAGCTCCTTCAAAAAACACTTCCATGAACAGTTACTGTTCTGGAAAAAGTAGCCCTGGAAAGAAATCTAAAAAGACAAAGAACAAGAAAAGGCTTGAAGAATTGGATGATAGTGACTTATTTGATACTGCACTGAACTATTCAGCTGAATTCATAACTTTGCCATCAGATAGTCCTGTTCCATGTGCTGAAGTGAATAAAGAGGAATCAAAATTGCTGACTAATAGAAAAGGAAAAGAAGTGAACAGCAAATCCCCATCAAAAGAGAGAAGATCTGCTCTTGTTCTCCAGTGTCTGAATTCACTGACTGAATTTGTGGAGGACATGTCTTTTTTGGATTGCTGTGTAAACAGAGCCACGAAGGATCCACTGGAGTTCTCTAAAGATGAAGGATTCAACTGGATGAATGGCAAAATCAAAAATGGTCTGTGTGATGAATTCAGTATTGAAAATACTGATCAGTGGAGCTCTCAGAGCTGCGGTGAAATAAAAGCAGCTATTGAAGCACTTAGTTTTAACAAATGTTCTGTTAGTATTTCTAAGAACTTGGAAGCCTCTGTGAGCACAAGTTATACACCTGAAAGTGATCGACTTGAGGGACTTACTTTGCATATGTCAGACACAAGAAATTCTGTATCTTTCAATCAGTCAGCTGACTTAAGGTAAGGCTTTGCTAATACTTCTGGAGTTACTTGTCAAGAAAAGCATTCCTCAGTGTGTAGGACTGCTTCAGGCACTGTGCCATCATGAATGTTTTCAGTAGGCCTGAGAACACTGGAGTAAGTTGTTAACTTTGTTTAAATAAGCTCAAGTTAACTGCTTAGCAGTTGCTGCCAAAAATAACGTTTGAATACCCTGACCATAATATTCAGGAATGGTGGACTTAATCTGGTCTGCACACTTCTGGAGTTAAACACTGGATGTGATACTGGCATTTGCCAAAGTGGCAGTTACCTGACTCTTCTATTTCTAAAGTCCACAGATGCTTTTGGTTGTCTGATGGATACACTAAACCTCACATCCTTGACTAATTGTGAAGACATCCCCAGACTATGTACTCGAACTAAGAACACTGCAGAGCAAACTTCTGCCCATCATGTTTTTAAGTGCATCTCAGATGTGGTGTAAGAACATGACCAGAAGCTGCAGGCACCTAATCCACTGAAAGCAGTTTTGGAAATCAGTAGCTCCTTAACAGTTTTAAGCAAGTGAATTTGATCTTAAAGTAACAAATACATTCTTGAACAAGAAACTATAAAGCTTCATTCTCTACTTTAGCATTCACAGAAAAGCATGGAAGAGGCTGGCTGTCATCAGAACTGTATTTTCCAGAAGTCCTTTAAACCTCGGAAATAAGCAAGCCAGCATACTTGAATATCTCCCTACTCTTCGCAGTATTTGTAGGTCTGAGAAGCTTAAAGAGCAAGGAAAGACAAAAAGAAGGTGAGCTTTGGTTTTCCTAGATCTTGCTACGTTTCAGTGTGCAAGGTAGTGGACAGAATCTTAGTAAAATATTTTGTTAAATCTTTCTAGATAAGAAAGGTGGACGTGGCTTTTCTAAATTTTCTGAAGTCTTGTCTACCATTTGGAAGTAACTCTGTCATCCTGTTGTCACTCTTCCTTTTCTCTTTTAGGTTTTTGCATTACCTTGAAGGAATTCATCTTGAAATACCCAGGCAAGCAATAAACAGTCTGTCTCTAGACTTCCCTTAGAATCACTAACACCAGAAATATTTGGTGCCTAATGGTGGTGCTCTCACCATAATTGCAGGGTTTTTTTACCACGTATTTTATTGTATATTCAGAGCCTTTTGTATATTAAATTTCTATAATTATTTAAGATAATGTAAATATCTATTGTCATAATATTGCTCTCCACATCTGAAATGTGGGTTTGTTTGGTGCTCCTCCAGTACGTGCATTTTGAGTATTAAATGCAGCAACTAATCAGTTGTACTGCTTTGTTTGTTTCAAACATGGAACTGTCACAACTTCTACAGGTTGCTTTTACCCCTCCTCTTTGAGGAGATGACTAAAATACGCAAATTTGGAATGAATCAAGCTAATGTGTTAAATAACCCAGAGTGAGAAGGAACAGGCAGAGAAAGCTATCACTCTTCTGAAATGTGAGTGACTAAAAACAACTCCCTCCTCAATAACACATGGGTAACAAAGTCCTCACAAAGCACTGTGCTTCCATGTACATACATTTGTATACATTGGTTTCACTTCATTCATATTTACAGCTGATCTGCATGTTATTGTCCTTAAAAGAGTAGAGATGAACACTGTAGTTCAAGATGAACTCAGATATTAGGCATGACTTTGTAAATAACAACTGTTCAAGTATTACTTAGAGTTCAGTAATACTTCCACTCTTGTATATTGCATTCTGTTTTTATACTTCATTTTGTATTTGACAAGACTTCAGCCTTGGTGTTTGTGATAGCATCTGTTTTTATACAATAAATCTGATAGAAGTCTTAGTGTTCATATCAGAGATGTTCAAAACTGTAGCAAAGTCTAAAACATAATGTTTTTCATCTGTAAAAATGGTATTTGAGGAAAATCTTAACTGGAAATATTTTATCCACATTCTTTTCTGACTTTGTATTGCATTTCCACTGTTTGTGCTTTGCAAACTGGACTTGTTGCAGCTCTGTTTACCTCACTGTTTCTGTATTAATAAGGAAGGCCTTCTTCCTTATTAATATTCTTCCTTACTAATTCTTTTTCATGAATGAAAAATAATTATGGAAACAGTAAATTATTTGAAATATCAGTGCTGTAGATAACCTTTCCAGTTTACTCTTTCAGTAGCAGAGAACTATCAAATGAGTGAAATAAAGTGGTGGCTGTTAAAAATTTTAATGGCTTTTAGAGCATTGATTCAGCAGTAAGTGACTAATGCACTGCTCTATAAAGGATCACTGCTCTAGGTAATTATAGCATGGACCAGAAAAAGGCTCTATGAACTGTCACTTATTCTAGGAAATAGATTAAGATAATCAGCAGTAGGAAACAATTCCTTTTATAGTCAGCTGTCTGGTTCTAATGATTGCCTTAAGAATTTTCGTTAGGGAATCTGCAAGCCATGTTGCTGAGTCCTTTAAAAGGTAAGGAGGAATTCAACTGTTTTTATTCCTTGTTCTGAACACTCTACGTGGGACGGTTTATTTGAAGTCTGCACTCCTGTGCATCAAGTATGGTTATCTTACTCTCTTACTGCAGTATTTAAGTTCCTGACTAGCATCAGTTCAGGACTAAGTAACCGAGAAGTGAGGAGTTCTACTGCTGTTGTGCCAGGAGGAGAAAAAAAAAGTCTGGAAAGAAGGGGGCTGGTGCTGGGGAGAGACTAAAAAAGAGGTGTGCCCCCTGCGGCTCCCTGAAAGCAGGAGCCGTAGCACTATTTCTCGAACCGGAAAGAGGGAAGTTCGTTGTGGGCAGCTTGTGCTCGGTTCGGGGCTGTGTGATGATAGAAGCAGCCTCAGTGCGCTGTGAGCAGCGCGGCTAGAACCGTTGCGGCAAGGCTGCTCGCAGCTCGCTGCGGTTCCTGACCGGTACTCGCAGTCCCGGCGCTTTCCGACTATCGGCACCGCAGCCCCCGCCCTGGTGCGGAGCCGGGGCGGCCCCGAGGGGCGGCGGGAGGGCACGGAGCGCCCCGCGGCGTCGGGCCCGGCTCCAGTTCCTGCTTTTGCCTGCCGGGGCAGAGCCTTCCCTCGGGTTCCACCCGCAGAGCTCCGCGGCGGTGATGGACCGCGACCGCAACAAGACGCTGCTGCTGGAGCTGCTCAAGGTCGCCGGGAACGGCCGCTGCGCCGACTGCGGGCAGCCGGGTAAGGACGAGGGGCTCCTCCCGCAGCCGCTGTCCGCTCGGCGGACTGTGGGCAGCGGGGGCTGCCGGGCCGTGCCCGCCGTCCGGACTCCCCCCATCCTTTCGCGGCGCGGCCGTCTCGTTTCGGTCAGTCCCCGCGTTTCGGCGACGAGCGCCGTCCGCTTTGCGTAGCGCAGGGGCGGGAGGAGCCGAGCGGGCGGTTTCCCGACGAGGGCAGCGGCCGCGGTCCCGAGGTGGGAGGTCGCTCGGGTGGGCTCGGCCGAGGGCGGGAAGCGGTGCGGGTGGGCTGCGGGGCTCGGGGCGCACCGAGGAGCCGCCCAAAGCCCGGAGCCGGCAGTCGGTCGGTAGCCCGCAGCGGCTGCGAAGAAGCGCCGAGCGGCCTTTTTTCGATGCGATAAGGGAGGGGAGGAAATGAAGTTGTTGGTGCGCCTGCACCGCCTCTCAGCATCGGCCGGGCACGGCTGCGTCGGAGCGCTGCGGGAACGGGAGCTGACGCTTGCGGTCCCGGGGGCTGCACTCCCTCGCTGTCCGAAATAGCCTTCCAAATTCAGCAGCAAGAACTTCCCACGATGAACTAATAATTAGCTCAGCTTCCACATCACCGCTCGTCTGCCTGAGCAGTCGCGTTAATCTTTCAACGAGTACCTCCTGAGTACAGGTTTCAGGGCTGTGTTCTCTGCGGGAAGCAGTGGCAGATGTAAGCAGTGCGATGGGATTTGGTGCGTTAGGTGTGAAACCTGGGCTGTGCATCAGTGGCTGTGCCTTTTCCCGTTTATCAGCACATTCTTTTTGTTTGTGTCTAGATCCAGAGTGGGCTTCTTACAAACTTGGGATATTCATTTGTTTGATGTGCTCCGGAATCCATCGCAATCTTCCTGAAGTCAGCAGGGTCAAATCCCTTTGGCTTGACTTCTGGGAGAACGATCTTATAGAGGTACGGAAAGAAAAGGAATAATTCACTTACTTGCTCTATGTTTCAGCATAACCTCTGACCCAGAATTCATGTCATCCACCGTGGACAGAGGAACAAAGCTATGCAGAGCAAAGTTAACTGCATGGGTAACTTCAGGGATTTTTCAGTGACCTCCTCAATCACGTAGCACTGATAGGTGGCTGTATTTCTGCAAAGGACACAGTACCTGCAGATCACAGCTGAGAGGCCCACAGATGGTACCTGCTAGCATGTTCCCTTTGGTAATGAAAATAACCTTAAATATTGCTACAACCTCTCACCTTTCTGTTGAAGCATGATAGAATTATAACCACCATTTATTTCTAGGAGTAGATGAAGGGAGCTCATAACCATATTTTCTTTCTATTCTCTTCTGTTCTTTTAATTAACAACTACAATCTCGTGTTCCCCCCAGTCTGGTTCAGAACTCAAAGTACTGGAAAAGGGCTGATTGTCTAAAAAATGCAAACTATAGTTCCAAAGGAAACTTATGAACGCCAATCGGTGCTGAAAGGCAGGGTGAGACTGAGCAAAACGCACTGTGCTCCCTTTGATCCAAGCTTCATTTTGTGTTCATTACGTGTATTGATTTTGTGGTTGCAGACCTAACTGGATCTTCTTTGTGTTTCAGTTTATGAAGAAGCACGGGAATCTCTGTGCCAAAGCTAAATATGAAGCAAAAGTCCCCCCCTATTACTACATCCCCCAGTCCTGCGATTGCTTGTAAGTTGATTATTCAGAGCAGCAGACCTTCACAGCTGCCAAACTACTGCTTCCCTCTACAGGTCTTCTGGGGTGGTCGGTGAAAACAGAGGCAGATCAGCTTTATCCGTGTTTTCCTCTTTCAGGGTTTTAAGAGAACAATGGATTAGAGCTAAATATGAGCGTGAGGAATTTGTTGCCACCCGAGTCTGCCAAGATCCTTGTTCTGCAGGTAAAAGTTAGGATTGTCAGAGAAAAGGCATTAGTTTCGAGGCCAGCAGCACAGTGCTTTGGCTGCACCTTCGAAGACGTTTAGGGATGGCTTGCATCATGTGAAATGTTGGATATGCAGTTCTCCCTTTCACATCTGTAACTTAGAAGAAGCTCCCAACAAGTACAAAGTGTATTTAGCTCATATATGCGATCTCACGGTTCTGTAGTTCTCCACTGCTTTGCTCTATTTGAGGTGAAAACTGTCAGATGGAAAAGAAGCTTGAAACTCCGTGGCACATCAGATAAAAATGCTGCTGTTGTGCTGCCTTTGTCTGACACTTGCCTCCACCCAACGTGCAGGTAGCCATGAAGGATTCCTCTGGAAGCGTGGACGGGAGAGCAGACAGTTCAAGCAGAGGCGGTTTCTCCTGTCAGCGAGGGAAGGGGTGATGAAGTACTACACTAAAGAAGTGAGTTCCCCAGACAGAGTTGGTTGTAGGTAGCTGGTCCGCATCCGGCCTCAGACTGCTCCTTACCAGTTGGAAACAGCATGAATAGCTTTGTGTTTAGTTCAGCAGCCACATCAGCCTGTATTAAGAGCAACCTAGATGTCTCCACGTTAACATCTGTGATGCCTTAAATTATTGCTCTTTTGGATTTAAGCCTTTTTCTCATCCCTCATCTCCACCCTGCAGCTTCGTTTCCGTTAGTCAACAAAGGAAATGGATAGCGAATAGCAAGATGAAGAAGAGATCTGTTAGCAGCTGTTACCTCTTACATTACCAAAATATTCTCTCATTAGCTGTTGCAGCAACATCCTCAACATCTTCCCCTTCCATGGGAGAGTGCAGCTAATTGATCTCTCTTCACAGTCAGAAAATATTTGCAGTGCAGACCCGTCACTCTCCAGAGCCAAACATTTGTCAAGGAAAGGGAGTCGTGTAAGTGATTTTATGTAACACATAACTAAGGCTTTTGTGCTCCAGGTACATCAAATTATCAGGCAGTTTCTTTTCAGAGAGGATCTAGTTCTCGTACAGCTGATCTGTCCTCCATTGCCTTCCTTTAGGCCATTTTAATACAGCAGTGCTTTTCACTTCCACAGCCCAGAGGTCCAAAAGCCGTTATCAGCATTGAGAAACTGAATGTGATGTTCCAGGCAGAGAAAATCCAACACGCTCATGGGCTGCAGATCACATACAAGGCAGCTGGACAAACAAGGAACCTTTTTGTCTATCATGAAAGTGGAAAGGTGAATGTGTGTGATTTTGGAACGAGCAGTATTCTCAGATGTTGGATCTATATTTTGGAAGAGATATCTTGGTTTTGTAGGGTCACTATAACTCGTAGAATGTTGCAGAATTTTACACGAGGAACTGTAACATCTTGATCCTGTTCTGCTGGAATGTTCAGCTTCACATACTGAATATTCTCAGAGGTTCTCTGTGGCACATATCTAAGTCACTGTGAGGGAATTGGCTACTGGTTTTATAACTCAGTGATTGTATTCTTTGAAGCCTCTTGACACACATGAAAAATACAGTTGTTCTGTATTATTTCCAAACAAGCAATGGTAGTTTTAAGAAGTGTGTCTACAGGTTTTGTTAGATTTCTGTATTTTCCCTTGATACAGTTCTGAAGTCTTTCCAGGTACACAGGTTTCTGAAGAATCTATAACTGAAGCAACTGGAAAAGCATGTGAACATGGACTTGGATGATTCTCCATGCTGAGGATCTCCAGAATCTCCCTGGAGGGGCATTTAACATTTATTTTGGAAGCTGGGTCTTCCAAGGCACTGATTCTCTGTGGCCCTTGGAGAGAAATGCTGTATTTGCAAAGAGATTACAAGGGAGAAGAAAGGCTTTTTTCGGAATGGCAGCATTCTTACCCCTTCATGTTATTTTTGTCTGTTTCTGTTTGCTCTTTTCCCTAGGAGATTGTTGGCTGGTTCAATGCCATTCGGGCAGCACGTTATCATTATCTCAGAACAACCTTCCCAGCTCTCCCTGAGCATGAGGTAAGAACAAGGCATGAAGCAATATGTGCAAACACATTGTGGGAAAGCATTTTCCCACTTGTGCCAGAACCAGGTGCTCAAACAGCAGTTTACAGGCTTGGAAATGCCCACTGCTGTCATGCTCTTTCTCTGGAGAAAGAGGTAGGCTGTGGTGCCAGGCTCCCAGTGTGCCTCAGCCTGGTTCTAATGCTGTGACTTGGAGGCAGCAGCTTGAAAATACATGAGGCTGGCATAGATGTCAGTGAACTGTTGGTAGACTGTGATGGCACTGGGGAAAAATGAATCTGCAGAGCAGATGCATAGAAACAGTTGTGCACTAAACAGATAAAAGACCCTACTTGAGGGAGTAATTCCATAATGCTTACTTACATAACACAACAGGAAACTGTACTTTTGTTTCCCCTCTTATTTGATATATGTAGCTCTTTTTATCTGCACAGCTACTTATGGAGAAAAATGACAATCACATCCTTACTCTTTTATCCTCCTGGTTGACAGTGATTATGAAAGCTAAATCTTTGTTTGCTTCTCAAAACATGTCTGTGTTTAGCTATTCCAACTGTGCGTAATCACTGATCAGTCATGCTCAGCTATCTGTTGGTGCCAACAAATATTCTTTAGTATTCCGTTGCCTTAGAGATGGAAATGAAGGGGTCTTTTAATTGCAAACACATCTTTGTTTTGAGCATCTCTTACACTGACTTGCTGGTCATCTCCTTGCCTGGCAAGAAAATCAGGTTCTCAAGTAAACACAAAGATGCTCTGTCCCACATTACTCCTGTCTTTGCAGTGAGCATCACTGAATTTGCTTCTTCTGTATTCCTTCACATTCCTCAAAACAGTCACTTTTCTGATCACAGATAGGTAAAATTAACATCTCTTTGAAAGCAATAAGACAACAGCCAGCCACATTAGTAGTGAGCTTTGAGATGGACAGAAGATACAGAGAAAAAAAAAGGCCACACTGTGGCTAACATACAGAAAGGAAGTAAACATTTAAGGCCAAAAAGTCTCCATTTCCTTTTATAGTGAAATCTTTCAAAAATCCTGTGTTCCTTCTTAATTCAGACTTCCCTTTGCTGAGCAGACAAAAAAACAAACAAAAAAAAAACCCAATCCCTAAAAGCCAAAGTTGATTTGCTTTGACAGAAGAAGAACAGAAAAGTGAGCCTGAATGAGATGGCAGACATCTGTGTGTGTGTTCTAGATCATACCCCGGATCACAAGAAATTATGTGAAAGAAGGATACATGGAGAAAACAGGACCAAAGGTAGGTTGAGGTTACTGGACAGTGCAGAAACAGGATTCTTCCAGAAGGAGATTATTTGATAATACTATGGAGTTTACTAATAAATGATTAATTGAGGAGGCTGTACGTTGCCTGGGTCAGTAATGGCATTGTATTCAAGCCTATTGTGTTATTTGGGCTAATGTTTTATTTTGTGCAGAAAAGAAAACTGGGAAGAAGGATCCTTCTTGAAGAGTAAGCAAGATGGATTAGTAAGCAGTGGAAATGCAAAATACTGCTATGCAACACTAAATGAGTTACATTATCGGTTGCCTACTAATTGCAGCTCTTGTACTGCAGCTGCCTCTAAAACAGAAAATCACATGCCAGCTGCCCAGTTTCCTTATTTCTCTTGAAGTTAGTAGCAAAAAAGTCACATCATTTTACTGCAGCAAATTCTTCAGTGTTAAACCTATGGATTGGGTTGTTTGCTTATTTTTGAGGGAAAGTGTTTGGTCTGCTACTTATTTAAATGTTGAGAGAGAGATTTCACACTCTGCTAAAGCAGCACAGGAAGACCCAAGATCTTTTTTGAATGCTGCTACTTCTTACGTTGCTCCTCTGGTTGAACTGTGAGTCTAAGTCCTACTGAAAAGTTTAGTGATTAACTACTGAATATTGATGGTGGGGTTTTTTTGCCTACCTCAGTGCTAGTCTCCCAGTACATCTTCCTGCAGGTACTTGCATAGGGAGTACTCACAGCTACAAACATGCTTTGGCTTGGTATTTTTTCTGAGGTCTAAATTCAGCTGCAACTCAAATGAGCCCTGGAAGAGGGTTCCAGCCCAAGCCAGTGAATATCTCAGGGAATGGTTAGATGAGTGCAGATGATGGAATTAGCTCTTAAAAATAAATGCCCATGCTGCAGTGGTAGGGACAGCGCTCCAAAATCCTGAAGTTGTTTGCACAGTCTCCTCGTAATAGCCACTGGCTCACAGATCATTTTCTGCAGTGATTTTGATTAATCCATTTACTGTAGTTTTTTTAACCTGATTAAATTGCCAGTAAAACCAAATTTCCTTGCTTTATCCAGAGGATTGTCACTGAATGCAACACTCCAGTTGCACACAGCAGTGACTTACTAGTTGCCACTTGAGAGGATGGGCTAAGCTGAATTCAAGCTCAGAGTCATTTAAGCAACCCTGGGATCTGCTCTGAATAGAAAGAACTTGTCTCTGGGACTTGGTCTTTAAAGAACTTCTACTGTCCACTTGCAGCAGAAGGAGACCTTTAAGATGCGCTGGTTCAGCCTAGACTCTGAAGAGAGGAACCTGCTGTACTTCAAAAATCCACTGGTAAGCAGAGTGTTCTTCACTATTACACAAGTTCCCTTGTGGAGGTGGGTTGGGAATTATAATCCAGCTCTCCCAGTAGCTGCATAAGACAAACATGGTAATCCCTAGAGTTTATCTCTTTTGTCAGTGGGTATCTTTGAAGCTGAGCTGTTTGGGAACTCTGGCCCTTACAGTGGCTGTAAGGAAGATCTAAGTCTTTTTAAAAAGTAGCTGCTACTGCTCTTAAGGTTTATAGCCTGCTGTTTTCCCAGCCACGCTGTAGAAGCACGTGGAACTTTAGGCAAGATGTGCAATATTCCAGAGGCCAATATCCTGTTTCCTACGTCTGTTCTAACAAGAATATCCTACTATGCTCCTCTGAACACTAACCAAGCAACTCTGCAAGTGTGGGCACTTCTTGCTTCTAAGAATGGTCAAGAGTGTAAGAAGGCTCTGGTATGTTTTCTGCTGCCTGTCACCAGTTCAGTAACCCCTCCATCTCCTGCTCTGTCAAGGGATAGAATGTCTACTAGAGCTGCCCTGTCCACTGGCTAATGACTGTTTTCTGTTTCCTTCTTTCTAGGATGCATTTCCACAGGGCCAAATTTTTATTGGAAGGAGAGTTGAGGGCTATGATGTGCGAGCTGGCTTGCCCCAGGGAATATCTGTAAAGAAGAGGAAATCAGGGATCACCATGGCCACACCAACGAGAGAGTTTTTGTTTCTATGTGAGAATGATAAGGAGCAGAGGGAGTGGATAGATGCCTTAAATGGAGTGATTGCCCAGCCGTTGTCTGGTTGAGACTTAACACTGACTTCTGGTGAACTGCACTTCTTGGACTCTGTTTGGCACTGATCTACATCCCCTTTTTGTCAGCAGGGATGGTGCTCAAGCCCATTCAGTGACTGTGCTGCGAAGGGCTTTCTCCTTCAACAGCTACAGGCACAGGAAGGGTGGCAACAGAAATGAGTAAGGAGAATGCAGATATTCAGAAACTACCTGTGTCCCTTCTTTTGAAGTGCATTCATTTTTCCTCACCTTGTCTGCTTCTAAGCAGGTGAGGCCTTCCCAGGCCAATGTAGGGATAAATTAGCTATTGTTATACAGAAAAAGAAACAAAGTCCGTGTAGAAAGTTTGACCACAGAGGACTGGCATGAATTTCCTTGAGGATTCCTGAAGGATGTACTTGACAATGCAGCCATGGCATATATTCTGACAGTAAATGTGACCGTCTGTTATATGAGTGCACAGAACAAGTGACCAAGAGGCAAAGACATCTCCACCTACCAGGACAATACCATGTCCTGTTGGATAGATGAAAGTACATGTGGGAATGACTGGATGTCTTTCTTGGGGGGGAGAACAGAGACAGGCAGCTACTACCCCGGTTGCATCTACTGTACAGCTAGGGACATGGTTGTTTTCCATGTAATGCTTTTAATGTCATTTTCATCACAGCAACTGGTAAAAAATATCACAAAATCATAGGGTTTCGAAGAACTGGGTCTGGAGATCACCTACTCCAACTCCACCTCCCCCCATAAAGTATGTTAGTCTCATTAGTAAACTTGCTGAGAGCCACTCAATCTTTCGTCCAGGTCATTGGTATGTTAAACAAGATCAGACCCAGTACCATCCCCCAGGGAACCTGCTAACTATGGGCCTTCAACTAGACTTGCACTGCTGATCAGAATCCTGCCAGTCAGTCTGTTCTCGATCCACTTCACTTGTCCACTCACCTATCCCACATTTTCTAAGCTTATCTTATAAGAATGTTATGAGAGCCCGTGTCAGAAGCCTTGCAGAAGTCAAGGCAACATCCACTGCTCTCCCTTTATCTACCTAAGCAGTCATGACATCACAGAAGACTACCACATTGGTCAAGTATAATTTTCCTTCGCTGCATCTGTGCTGACTACTCCCGATAACCTCTTTTCCTCCCTTCCACTTGATTGGGCTTTGGCTTGGGCTTGGACATGACATCCAGAATTAATTGTTCTGTCATCTTCTCAGGTGGAGGTGAGGCTTACTGGCCCATAGACTGTTACTATTGAGGACCTGAGAAACAAGTCCTCAAAATTAAAAGTCAAGTTTGAGTTGTGAAGAATGTTGTAGTGGAAGCACTATAATGACATACCCTTAGATCCTTGCTTTCAATAGTTGCTGCTACTTGATTATTCTGGGAGTGGTAAATGCAACATGTAGAGACCTTTTTTCTTCCAAAGCAAACCCACCTACTACTACAGTCAAGACATGAGTTCAGGATGAAGACATACTGATCTGTGTCAGCTCCTAAAAACAGGGGAATTGGTAAGGATTTGTATTTGTTGATACAGTGCACTGAGTATTTTCTTGCCCCACAGCCAAGTCTGAGATACGGTTCTACTGAACAGCAAGTTATTCAGATATTTATTTACTCTTTTCTGATTCCCTTAGTTAGCAAATCAAGAGGAAGTCTTGCAAACTTAAGTTTCTGGTGAAGCTTCCACCTTTTGCTGATGCTTGCCTGGCAGTGAGATACCCCAAATAGTTCTCTTCTACAGGAATGAGGAAGTACCAATATGTGCATGGATTACTAAGATTAACTCTTTCCATAGCAGCATAGAGAAAAAAAAATGAATTAGATCATCGTTGTCCAACCTTGAGCAATCTGTATCAGTAGTTTTGTTTCCTGATACACTCCCATTAACTTAACCTCACACAATTTGAATTCCAGCTTATGTGCTGGTTCAGATCTAACAGTCTATGCCTGTATCTTCTGAAATCAATAGTAAGGCACTTCTGAGATGAGCTAAATAGTTCAGGATGATCTCAGAAAAGCACAGTCCATCCAGTAAATTCAGCTTCATGGATGGGGCTGCTTCTGTGGTAGTGCTTGCTCTCCCACTGTGTCAGCAACACTGACGTGACTTCTGTTACAAAATCAGGAAGTTCCTTGAAAATGAAACCATGGAGCGACGCAACAGCGTCTTTTTTGAAGACTCAATAAGAGTTAAGGCCAGGTCACAGCTTCACATGACTGTTCATTTCTGCATTTAACTCAAACTCTTAGACATGTACTGAGCTCTCTGACAGACCTGGGGCCCTGCGGGAGCTTCTCACCTCTGCCCTGGGGAGCTCAGTGGTGCGGGCTGGCTGCAGGGCACAGCACCTCAGGGCTGCACGACAGCTCTGCTTGTCCTGCAGCTCCCTGCACCCTGCAAACAGCAGCACTGTGCCTGTGGGAAATGAAACCACAAAGTGGCTGCAGGCAGACGTGGAACTAAGCTGCAGTTGCTGCCTTAACTACTTCACAGGTCCCATGCGGATCATGGGCTGCACCCACAGCTTCTGCCCGTCCTGCATTACCAAGTACAGCCAGCTGGGAGCTGGCAGAAGCAGCCAGTACTTCTCCCTACTGCTCCCCAGAACAATTTTAAATGCCCTTCAGTGGGGCCATTCTGGTAACAGCATTGTGTTTTGCTCACTTTGTCAGATTGGTTTACCAGAAGCAGTGTGTGGAGTTCACTGGTGGTGTCTGCAAGTCGAGGGTTGCATGGCTGTGTTGAAAGAACTAACAGCTGAATGTGTTAAGTTGGTCTAATATAGTAATAACTAATTGATCTTAGTGCTGGATGGATGGGCCGTTTGAACTGTAGGTCGTGCCTAAATCAGCAAGCCCGCAGGTTAATTTAGAATTGGGAAGGGTCCAGTACTCAGAGAAGAGAAGGGATTGCCATGAGAGGTTGTTTAGTGGACTGTAAACATAAAACATCTGTATATCTTTCCTTACCTGTTTCCTTTTTCTCCTCTCTGCTGTTCTCTTTAATTTCTTTTTCCATTGCTGTTTCTTTGCTCTTTTTATTCTTGCAGTTAAAATCTATAATGAGCAAATGATGTAATCCCAGTACATTTCATCCTTTGCAGGAGGTTAGAGCCATCTCTTCACGTAGCCATGAGTGCTGAGCACCCTGCAGGGCAGTTGTTTGGTATTTCAGTCACCTCCAGCTCTTTCCATCTTCACAAACCACTTCTGTGGTGGTATTTACTGCATGACTATAGCACAGGAGACTCCTGAAATGAAACATAACACCACTGTACAGTGCTACAGCTCCACCCAGCTGAATGGCACAAAATGGGACTGGTTCACCATCTCTGCTTACAATAACTCTCCAATCTGGTTGGAAATGAGCAAAACCTGACTATTGTCTTTCATTACTTTAACGCTATGCACATGTGTATCTAGAAAGTCTTAGTCTGGAGTCATGTAAAGAACTTGAACTTCTTCATGCTGTGTTTTGGAAGCATGTTTTTAAGTGCTTGTACCAGCTAGTAAACCATGTGCCCACTCTTTCAGAGAACCAGCCAATGGGACTGTGTCATGAAAGAGGCTGTATTTGAGTTTCTTTGCCAGCATACAGCCAGCATTTCTGTTTTAATTGTCAGGTGCGCGTGGCTATGGGGAGATCTCTGCTGCTGTGTGAAGGGGCCGCAGCCAAACTGAAAACAGTTCCCAAGAGGCAAAACCTCTCTGAGGAACACAGTGGCATTTCCAGTGCTCCCTGAATGTAATGTAATGAACGCTTTGGCGGATAGGGTGAACAAAAAGACAGTACATTTAATGTGGATAAAGCGTGGACGATTTAAGCAGCTTATCCGCAACCAACCCACTGGGCACCTCTGATTTCCCAACCATAACTCCTGCTGCAGTGCCCAGGAGCAGCAATTTGTTAACACTTTGTTCAGAAATTACCACACAATTTGAAAGCGAGAGTTTCACATCACATCTAATGCGTTTCTACGCACCGGAGTAGTTGTAGTTGTAGGGGTGTGTGTGTGTATGTCCCACTTGGCTGGCACTCAGGTACATAACCGGATTAGGGCGCCCAGGACACGCTTCCCCCCCAGCGCGGCCGCACAATGCAGCGCCGCCGTATACCGCCTCAGGGTGGCGCGCAGCGGTGGAGCGCGCGAAACGCTCGCGCAGGCGCGCTGCTGCCCCTCAGAGGTTGTCCCTCGGCGGCCGCCGTAAGCCGCCCTCTGCGCGGGGGGAGCGCGGTACGGAGGGGGTCGCGGTGCGAGGGGCGCGCAGGCCGCGGCGGCTCCGCTTCCCCCCGGCGAGCCCGATGTGAGCGCCCCGCGGCGGGGCCAGGCAGCGGGGCCATGAAGAAGGACGTGAGGATCCTGCTGGTGGGAGAACGTGAGTGCGGGAGGGGCCGGGAACGGGGCGGGGCGCAGAGGCCGAGCGGCTGTCAAGAGATCGGCGCGATGCCTCAGCCCTGCGCGGGCCGCCCTGCCTCGGGGCGCCGGGCCCGGCCCTGTGTGCCCGCAGCCTCAGCGGGGCCGGAGCTGCGGGAGGGCTCTGCGGGGCGCCGGGGTCGCCGGAAGTTTTCCTCGGACTTGGTGTCTCCTCAGGCGGCCGCGAACTAGGAACGGGGCTTTGGTGTTCCCCCAGCGCGTGGCCGCGTCCCGCCCGAGCCTCCTCGTGCCGGTTTAGCTTCGCTCCCGTGTTGGAGGAGTGTGGGGATCGGGAACGCCGCTGGGGCCGATGGCTGCGGGCAGCGGGGCTGGGGGCTGGCAGCGGGAGCCCGGCTCGGGTGACCTTGGGTGCGCGCCGCGGACCTGTGTGCTCGCCGTAGTTAGAGAGGGACTCCGCTTCTCGGTGTGCCACGAAACCCCGACCCCGTTCTCACGTGTAGGCCCCCAGATAAGAGGTTACGCTGCCAGAAGTACAGCTCCGCGCAGAGGGAAGCAGCAGCAGCACGGAGGCTCCCTCTGGTTAGCTTGTGAAGCGCTCTAAAATTCCTCACGAGAAAAGAGTAGCGCGTAATTACCCAGAGTCATTAGTACAACCGCCTATTTACACTAAGAATATAGTGCGACTAGCGAAGCCTTCCTGAGAACGGAACGACCGTAGTACAACGCCTGCAGTGCCCCTCTGTTACTTCTTTGGGGAAGAGTCCTCCTGGGGATAATACTGTTCAGGACAAGATAGCTTCTGAAGTTTTGTCTGCTTTTACAAAATTTGGTTTACTTCAAAGTATGCAGAACACACAGCTGGATTCCTCCTCAGAACACACTAGTGAGGTCTACCTTTTCTGGGCAGTGATATGGGGGTGCAAACTTTAGTTTTGTACTGGACAGGCTGACAGCTGACTCACAGAGCATGCTGTTTAAAATTGGGCCAAGATTTGCTTAGTTTAAAATTAGTTGATTTCTGTGTATGGCAGATGTGTAATGGCTTATGTGAATGAAGATAGCAGTGAAAAACAGGAAGAAAAAATGTGCAAAATCATCTGAATTAAGAGTTTTTAAAATGCTGATGCCATAGTGCATCAATGGAATGTGTCAGATTGTGAATGTGTTTTTTTTATTTAGTTTGTAACGAATAGAAGGGAGAAAGTTGTTTTACAAATTAGAAAACCTTGTCTGTTTTTCTAGTAATGTTGCTAGTAATATTACTAGTGCTGTCCTGTATTCATGTCCTGTATATACACTTACTTGCCTGAAACAAGTCAGTGTAGACCATGCAGTAGATGCCAGATGGTGGATGCAGTCTGACAGGTTCAGGCTCTGAAATATCACAAGACCTTCTGCTGTAAGCCTGGTCCCAAAACACAGTGTTTTTTTTCATCCCCAGTGATGGTCTTTTCATATGTAAGGTGTTTTTAGTCCTAGTACCCAGGGTGTAAGCATCACTATCCAACATTTTACTTCTGTACAGGTGAGCTAAAAGGCTTCTCTGTGTGAGGGAAAAGACGACCAGTTAATCATGATGAAGTGCTGTTTTCCTCATCCTAGTCAGCCAGTGTTGTCTAGGCTGTTACTTCTAAAACTATAAACAGAATGGGTAAGACAGGTGGCTGACCCAGATTTGAGCAAAACAAACCTAATCTCTACTCTTGAACCTATGGATTTTCACAGGAACAACTGTAGAATGCTTCTCATCAATTGGAAGCTTGTACTTAGAGTGTCATTCCTAAAATACAGTCCACAGCTTTCTGTTTTGAGTTGCATTAAATTAAGAAAATGAATCTGTTCTTTGCAAAGCCAAGATGCTTTACTCCTTTTGAAGCAGAAGCTGACTTGGTTGGATGCAGAATATGCTCCAGTATTTTCTGTAATTATCTAATAAATTAATTTGCTTATCAGGAAGGTATTAATCTGAGGAAACATGGGAGCTTTTAAAGCCCTTCTGATTCTGTCAGGATGAAGCTTGTGCACGAGGACACCCGGTAGTGTAAGTTCTTGTTTTAGCTTGTATAAGTGTCTGTGATGAAAGCACAACTATTTTGCTGTTAGGAACCCTTCATCTTAGTCCCCTCCAGTTAATACCACAAAGGGGAATTTGTCTATTCTCAGTAAGGAGAACAAGTCTCCCTCCCAACAGTAATCTTGACTTTGCTTTTCATAATTTGTAGTAACTACTCTTTAACATACCATGAAGAAGAGAAGCTTTTATTTCTGTATGTCAGAAAGCCCTTTGTTACTCTACCAAAAACAGACTTGGATAAGTTGATTTTACTTTGACTGGATCATCAGTTCTACAGTGCTACTTTCTGCTTGGAAACAAATCACTCTTAGAATTTAATTATTTCTTCTTCATCTCATACTAACAATTATATTCAATTAAATGGGAGAGTGGAAATGCAGCCATGACAGCGAAATAACTTGCCTCACTAGGTGAGGGTTTTTGATAGGAACATCATTTATTTTTCCTCTTTAAATGTTCTGTATTAAGGTTAAAACCCACAAATTCTGTTGAGTAAGACAAAGACAGGATTTGATTCCCTTCTGGATGAAATGTAGAATTGTGAAACTGAATCAAACGTTTTACTGCTGAAGGATTGAGAGCACTACCGCTGTCAATTTTAAGTATGGTTAAACAGCAGATAAAGAGCCTTTAATGTGGTCAGTTAGAAAGTGTTACATATGTCTCTTTTTCAGATGGGATGCAACTATTAAATGTATCATAACCAAATTATCTAATCTCTCTTTTTAATTTCTTTGTAGCCAGAGTTGGGAAGACATCGCTAATTATGTCTCTTGTCAGTGAAGAATTTCCAGAAGAGGTAGAGTGTCCTTATTTGTTTCCTTCATGTGTTTTCTGCTTTTTTCCGAGAGCAAGTAATAGGCTCTGCTTTAAAATAATGCTTTATTTACAACAAAAATGAAGCCTAAAACTTCAGTAGCTGACTTCTGAAAAGTGATCTAGGTGATTTGAATATGCCTCTTGGTGATGAATAGGCAATTAAGTTTTATCTAAATTGCTTTCTTGTTTTTCAAATGCCCAATTAAGCTTTTTTAATACTTGAGAAATGTCAGTTTTTGGAAGCAGTTGAATTTCGCCATAACTTGTGGTATGTGCTGGTTTGGTTTGTTTGTTGAAGAACTGTTGTATTTAAAGAGAGGAATAAGTGAATAGAAGAATGAAAGAATGAAGAAGAGCTGATATATAACTTAGCCATTTTTTTTGTAGCTACACAACGTGTTGCATTTCTTTCTTTTTGAAGAATGTCTTCCTAGTTATGGAGGAGTACAGAAAAGCAACCAGAAAACTTTCTTCCAAAATAAAACTACTTCTATATTTTATTCATTAAAAAAATCAGCAAGTAGTTATACCACAAAGAAAACTGCAACTGCTCTGAACAGTTGAACTTTTTACGTCTAAACTCGGACATTTATTTCTTCTGATCACAAGTCTTAAAATAGACATCATGTGCTGTTCTTTGAAACTATGCGGCGTTGTGTTTAATGCAAATTATTAGGTTACCACAGTTCATGAGTCAAGAGCAGATTGTTTACTTAGTTGAATGTAGTTCCCAAGCTTGCAGGTAAAAAAAGAGCTCTAGTTTCTGTTTGTTCTTAAAATGTTCAAGGACCCGTTCTTTGACAGGTTGTTTGTTACTGTGCTTAATGAATCATAGCCCTCCATTCTCTTCTCAACTTTCTTCTGTATAGTTTGGTATGTTTTTTCTGTTGAGAGAAAAGTATCAGTTATATAAAACACAGCATCTGCCTTATTCAGGAAGCAGACCATTAAAGAGAAAGGAAGTAGCAGTGAGTTTCAAACATGGCAAAATACCCAAGTGCTTGAACTATGAATAGACTCTTATAGTTAAAGATGACTAATTGATGGGAATATGGTTGTATACCACGTTAAGTTTTCAGTGATTGTTTTTTAAAGGCTTTTTCTTGTTTTTTTACAATCCAAGGTTCCACCACGTGCTGAAGAAATCACCATTCCAGCTGATGTCACCCCTGAACGAGTGCCAACTCACATCGTGGATTATTCGGGTAAAAACTATGCAATACAATTGGAGTTGGTGTAGAATTGTTTATCGACCATAGTAACCTGTCAGCAGTCATACTTGTATGGGAGCAGGTTTAAGCATAGGAAAAGACTAGATGAAAATAGCAACTCATGGGATAAGACTAAATCGGGCGATGATGGCTTGCTCTGCTTGCTCTCAATGAAAATATTCACTGGCTCATAAAAGTAATGTGTTGTATGTTGTGGTGGAAGTAGCACAGGTGGTGCTACTTACTGCCCCAGGAATGGGCTGTTGATAAACATAGGGGATGACTCGTTCCAGAGAGAACCTGTCTGCAAATGTAATAAGTCCTCTTTAAAATACCTGCTGAGAAGCCTCTGCATCAGACCATTTCTGCCTTAGGAGTTAGTGGATCTGTTTCATGATTGTTATGGTGGAAAAAATTCTTAGTGCATTTTATAAGAAACTGTATAAATAACATCACTATCTTATGAGCATTGTGAAATATCTTAGTTTAGTTTCTTAATGTTTTCAGTTTTCTTGGCAAAAATTATTAGTATTAATGATCATCTTGTTCTATTGAATTGCAGAAGCAGAACAAAATGATGAACAACTTTATCATGAAATCTCCCAGGTGAGTGTATTTTAATGTTTAGTAGAAAATCTGCTTTCAGAGAAAATTTTCCATTTGATTTTTCTACTGTTAGAAAAATTCTCTTGCTGTTTCTTGGCATTTTGTTTAGTGCTGTTTTGAGCCTTGAAAAATAGTAACCTTTGCTCTAAATAAGAGAAGTGGGCACTACTGTTGTTTCAGTGAGGTGAGCTTAAGCTTTGTGCTTCCAAGTGGCAGGTCAGAACTTTTAATCAGAAGTCCAAGGAATTGAGAGGTTCTTGTCTTTTTTTTTTTTTTCTTTTTTCTTTGCTTTACATTAATAGCTTTTAACTGATGTTTGAGCTTTAAGTTCCTTAAACAAGTCAGAGATACAGTTTTTGACTGATGTTGGAAGTGTTCTTTTCCTTTGTTGTGTTCTTAATCTTCTTTGTTTCTCCAAAAAGCTCTTTAACAATGAATTTCTATGTTATCTTCATTTCAGGCAAATGTGATTTGTATAGTATATGCTGTTAACAACAAGAATTCTATTGATAAGGTATGCTAAAATGTTTTATCTGATTATTGCTTGATATGAGTGCTGATTTTTAGGCATGGTGAAAACTGTGTTATTCATTTAAAATGAATAAGGCAGTGTTTGAGGTCAAGTTGTTAAATGAATGCATTGGTGTACTTTGTTGCTTCTGGCCCATTTCATTATGTGGGTTTTCAGTCCTTTCAATCATCTAAAAGGTTGCTCATTAAGCAACTCCAGTTTTTCTTTTTTTTTTTTTTTTTGGCTAAATACATGACTTTGTGGGAAAGAAGTAGCATTTATAGTCAAGTTTGTGCACAGCTCAGATTAAATTTAAAACTGTTTTTTTCGTGTTTTTCTTTTTTTATCCCCACTTTAGGTAACAAGTCGGTGGATTCCTCTCATCAATGAAAGGACAGATAAAGATAGCAGGTGCATAAATAAAGATAAGAAGTGTGAATTAGGCTTCACATCGATGGGTATCAGTGGACAGTGTTGAGGATGTTAATTAAGAAAATCAAATTCTAAACTTAAAAGTTGATGTAAGAAGTTCAAGCAACAAGAGATTTAAAGTATGTAGGTCTATTGTACATTTCAGCAAAGCTATTTATTTTGAATTGCATTGGCAGCTTTTACCAGGTGTGTCTATGTTTGTGGTGATGTAACTCATTTTGACTGCATGGTCTGTAAAGGTTTTCAACTGATGCTGTTTCTTTTATGACAATAATAAGACTTGTGTTCAATAGTGTGTTGGTTTTGTTTGGTTTTTTTTTTGAAGTAACAGCATCAGTACATTTCTGTTTAATTGTCTTTCAGATTAATTTACTGCTGTCATCTCATTTTGCCTACTGGCCTTCTGTGATATTTAGTTACATCATGAAAATAATACAGTGGTTTCTGGTGGGTGGTAGTATGCTAAATTAAGACAGACATTTCTGTCTCTCTGTTTTTAAAGCTCTTAATTTTTTTTTTTCAGGCTGCCTCTTATATTAGTTGGAAACAAGTCTGATCTAGTGGAGTACAGCAGTATGGAAACTATTCTTCCCATTATGAATCAATATACAGAGATAGAAACATGTGTAGAGGTATATAATCCTTTATGATGTTAGAATGAGTACCAAAAAATACCTTCTTGCCAAAAATATATGACAGCATTTTAATAGAAATAACAAGTTTTTTGTTGATGTTGTTCAAATTTATTCTATTTGAAGTAAATATTTTTCTCATGGTGTGTTTGTATGTTCTTGAGAAAAGATTGTGCTTTTGAATAATGAAATGTTTCTGGCAAAATACTCTAACATTTAGAACCTCCTCAAATCGTTTCCTTAAGAAGTGTTTTAAAAATAATGTTAAGCCAGCAACAAATTTGCGAAGCATTACAAATGGAGTGGAGATCTTTGGGTATGTTGAGTTTCCATACAAAGAGGATACAACTCTTTATATGTTCTTCATTAATTACTGAACCTGTACAGGGGCTAAGTGACATTTATCACAAACTGCACTGTACCCACAAGGGGAGGCCAGGACTTTAAAAGTTTGATTCTTATTTAGGCTTCAGCATAAATAGTCAAATAATCAAAAACTATCAAATAAATCTAACAATTTCTCTTTCAGTGTTCAGCTAAAAACTTGAAGAATATATCTGAACTATTCTACTATGCACAGAAAGCTGTTCTGCATCCTACAGGTCCTCTTTATTGCCCAGAGGAGAAAGAGGTATTTATACATAATTTTAAAAATAGATAGTGTAGAAGAAAAAAGTTGACTGCTGTTTTGTTTTTTCTTTTGCATTTTCTGTTACCTTTCTCTTGCTTGTCCTCCCCAGATGACAAGTGTTACCTTCCAGAACCTGGTTACTGCTTTGTTTTGTGTTAATTCTTAAAGCTTTCAGCTTTAAGTCAAAAATAACGATGAAAAAAACATGCATTCAGTTCATTTCTCCTTTAGAAATTTGTTACACCATAATTCCGTATGTTTCAGGGAATGAGCTCCAGTCTTTGCCTGATTTAAGGGAAGGAAGTTTTCTGAGCTTCTTGTGAAGCTTTGGCAAAAGGAATCCAAAACAAATGATGTGGCAGTATGAAAATACTGTAGGTGGTTAGCATATGATGGAGGAGTATGACTTTTTTTGGTTTTTTTAGCACATTAATTTCATGATCAATTATAAATAAGCTACAGACTTAACCCCCACCATCTTGCATTACTAGGCAGTTGGAAAGTTGTCTCAGTCATAAATACTTCAAGTGGAGAATGGGAGAATAACTCTGTTTTGATTTCTTCCATCAGAATCATCTGTATGTGTTAGTAATGTGATAAAATTGTTGCGCTGAAATATTTTTGGTTTTTTAAAACCAATCTCTATGCAATGTCTGTGACCTCTGTGAAGAGAAGAGTCCATCATCACACTAGTTGCTGGGGGAGAATTACCACTGTGTTTTCCTTCACTTGGAAGGTATCCCAGCAGTTCTTTTGTCATAGTTAGTGGTAGTCCATATGATCAATGCTTTGCTTGGTAGATTAATAAACTGTAAAGATTTACAGTGTTTGTTGATTGGAGCTTTCTGAAGCCCTAGTTTAAATGGTGAATGTAGATAGTTTGCTTATTTAGAAAGAGTAAGCTGTAGTTCTAGAGCTGTTTATTTTTGCAGGGCACTGTGATAGCCAGGCCTTTATACACACACACACAAAAAAAAGTCATTTAAAAATCCATCATTTCTAACACTTTTTGAAGCAGTATAACTGAACTGGTATGTATTTTTAAATTAAGTACTGCCACCTTCAGCTTGAATAATTGAATAGGAAGACATCTATTGTACCTTGACTGCATTAAATTTTTGCATATTAATTTTATGGATCACAGTTTTGTTTCTTCTTATTTTGTGCCTGTGTGTGTGAATGTCTAATGAAAAAAAAAGTAGAATGAAGGCTAGTATTTGTTTCAATGTGTTCAAGCTACCTGATGTCATTCAGTATGCATTTTATATTAAAACCTAGGAAGGTACTGAACTTCGTTTTATTCCATAGATGAAACCTGCCTGTATTAAAGCGCTCACTCGCATTTTTAGAATTTCTGATCAGGATAATGATGGTACTCTCAATGATGCAGAGCTCAACTTCTTCCAGGTGACTGTTTTGCTTCTCTTTTCACTATGTTTAATGATTAAACTCCTATAATGCTAGAAAAGCAAGTGTTTGTTTTTCAGGGAACAGTAGTAAAGTGAAAAGGAAGTCAAACCTGAAAATTAGAAAGTCTCAGGTCTAGCATCAAGGAGCAGATTTATAGAAACTAAAGTAGTGTTGGTTTTATTTCTAACTGTAGTTTACGTTGTAGTTCTAGAACAAAATGCAAAAAAAAAAAAACAAACAAAAACAAAACAAAACAAAAAAAACAACTTAAATGTGCTTGTATTTAAAAACAAAATGAGAAGTGTTTCTCTTCCTTTATTTCCACTAACTTCCACTAATTGGATTGCCCTGAACTAGCTTATCAGAACCTTTAAGGCTGTGTTTTACGCTGGACATGATGTTTGACTGGCTTAGTAGCTAGGTTCCTAAAATGTTCTTTTGTTTTTTGATAGAGAATTTGTTTTAATACACCATTGGCTCCTCAAGCTTTGGAAGATGTAAAGAATGTAGTTAGGAAAAACCTAAGTGATGGAGTTGCTGATAATGGGTTAACTTTAAAAGGTAAGCCTTATTTAATTCTAAGCAGATGTCTTCAAGCTCCCTGCTCAATAGTTCAAAACAGGAATGCACTGAAAATAGTATTGTTTTTATTTTTATACAGCTAAAATGCTGGTACTGAAAGAGCAAATGGGAACAGAAAACCAAGTTTAATATTTTAAGTAAACAGTTGTTTGAAAAATACTTTTACAAATAACATGGTTTCTGAGCCCACAGTCTGTGTAGATCACTACATAATATTACACGTTTGGTTGAAAGTCAAATGTATATTCCTTGTTTTCAGACTGTTACTATAAAAATATCTAGAGTGGATGAAGGGTCTTATGATTTTGTCATTTGATTTTAGGTTTTCTTTTTCTGCACACACTTTTCATTCAGCGAGGAAGGCATGAAACAACGTGGACTGTTTTGCGTCGCTTTGGATACGACGATGACTTAGAGCTTACACCAGAGTACTTATTTCCTCTGTATGTATCTCCTATTTGAGCTTTCTTTAGCTTATGCACATTAAATTTATGCTGCCTTTTGAGGGAAGGGAAGTGTATTGCAGTGTGTTTATTTAGAAGCTTATTGTTACATTAATGATCTCTGTGACTTTGTGACCTATCAGCTACAATCTTTGTATGAAAGTTACAGAGGAATAACTTGTTTAGGATTGCCAAATCGCATACTGCTACCTCAGTTTTTTAACTGCAGCCTTCTCCCCATACAACACTGACTGAATATAGTGTAATATAAATACATCCACTTGTAATTACAACATTCCTAAAACAAAGTATGTATTTTGATCGCTTTAGAGATTATGAAAACTGAATGCAAAGGTCGAATACCAAGTGCTGCAATTGTGAAATTAGTTATTTTGGATTATAGCATTCTGTATTTTGCAGACTTACTTAAAACTTTTTGTTTTTGACAAATAGGCTAAAAATTCCTCCAGACTGCACAACGGAATTAAATCATCATGCATACTTGTTTCTTCAAAGCATTTTTGATAAGCATGATTTGGTAAGCTTGTAGTTTGAGTGTGTGTCCTTACCTTGCTAGCAGAAAGCATCTTTTTGTCATTTCGTTCAGACACTGTCTATGGGTTAAGTCATGTGGTGATACAGCTGGTAGTACAACCATAACCCTCAACTCAATCAACAGATTATTATGTTTTGTTTTTTAACTTCCTTGTGTATTTACTCTTGTTTTTAATCAAGAAAATATCGGACACTGAGAGAAAGCTCTGTTGTTTTCTTGTTGTTGTTGTTGACAATTTATTGAATTTTGCAAATGTACAGCAGAAATGTATCACTATAGGTGGGAATTAAGTATTTATTTCTGATAACATACTTTTGCTTTCAGGATAGAGATTGTGCTTTGTCTCCTGATGAACTCAAAGATTTGTTCAAAGTCTTTCCTTATATGCCATGGGGGCCTGATGTTAACAACACTGTTTGTACGAATGAAAGGGGATGGATTACCTACCAAGGATTTCTTTCTCAGTGGACGTAAGTGTGCTCTGTTGCATTTTGGTTGTTGAGAACTTTGAGTATGGTAAGACGTTTGTGGATTCCTCTTGAAAATGGTGTTGAAAGAGTGAAAGTTTAATAATTGACTGTGTTTCATTGTTCTACTTTTTAGAGGTGTTAAGAGTAATGCTGTTCAGCAGTGAGTTGTTTGTTTTTTTTTGAGAATGAGAATTACTGTGAGAAATAAGCTGTGGTGTAGGTTGATGGGCCCCAGCAAGTAGTGCTTTCATAGTGTTTTGTGAACTATTGTGATTATTAAAGACACGTCCTCTGTTTTCCTCCATAATGATTGTGTCCTTTGGTAGTACAATGAATATTACTATCATGTCACTCTAGAGAAAGGAGGAAAACATTGTTACATTGATGGAATTGGTTTCATGGAATCTAACAATTTTCATACTCCTTTTTGTCCCCGTTGGTAGTCTGACCACATACTTAGATGTACAGCGTTGCCTGGAGTACCTGGGTTATTTAGGCTACTCAATACTTGCAGAACAAGAATCTCAAGCATCAGCAATTACAGGTAATGAAAACTAAATAGATTTATTTCAATTTAGGAATTTAAACTTAGAAATCTGCTCAAGAATAAATTTCTTAAATAAGCATCCTATCTTCTTTCACTTCCATTCTTTTAATTTCTGATAAAGTCAAGCTCTTGATTTTATATTTTTAAGAGAATATTTGGTGTGCACTGTGATGTAATGGGACAGTTAGTTCATGTTTTTCAGTGAATTTATACAGACATTAGCGTGCATCTTTTGAAAAATATTTGTTTTTGTTTTTTTTCAAAAGTAACAAGAGATAAAAAGATAGATCTCCAGAAAAAACAGACTCAGAGAAATGTTTTCCGATGCAATGTTGTTGGAATGAAAGGCTGTGGGAAAAGTGGAGTTCTTCAGGCTCTTCTTGGAAGAAATCTAATAGTAAGAAACCTTTTGCTTATATTCATATGCAAATGTTTTTATTTTAGACAGCAAAATTCAGTTGACATTAGAACTGTAATTTGATACTGAATTTGGAGATTATGAATTTTTATTTTTTTAATTTTAAGAGTATCCAAATAGACAAATGGATATTGCATAATTACTTATACATCTTGGATTACAGCTATGTATGCACTTGAAAAGAAAAAAAAACACCACAGATTTCTGTACTTTTCATACATTAGTAAATGGAGTTAAGCAGCTGTTCAGATCTACATGGAAGGCAAAAGTTGCAGTGATGTAACATGAAATTCTGCATTTTCAGAGACAAAGGCAAATACGTGCAGAACACAAATCTTACTACGCCATAAACACTGTCTATGTGTATGGACAAGAAAAATATTTGCTGGTAAGATGGCCTCATTATTGTATACATGAGACTAATTAACCTTAAAATTCAGTGAATTGTCATCTTCCTCTGTAGAAGGAATGCTGTTTTATTTTTTTTTTGTATATGTTGTCTGTGTTGGTAAATTTCTTCTAATTCTTTTTCATTCTGCCTGTTGTCAGTCCATTAGTTCTAAGGATGTGTAACAATGAGCTGTAATGAGAAAAATAGTTATAACAGATTTTTAAGTACAAAATAACAAAGCTTTTTTTCCCTTTCCCACTGTTTTTTCAGCTACATGATGTCAGTGACTCAGAATTTTTGACTGATGCTGAGACCATATGTGATGTTGTCTGCCTGGTGTATGATGTCAGTAACCCTAAATCCTTTGAGTACTGTGTCAGGATTTTTAAGGTTTGTGTATTGTTTTTCATATATATATGTGTGTATATATATACACACACACATGCTTTGTCAGTGAATGCACATACACACCCATATATATATGCATTATTAATTATTGCCCTATACACCAAGTTCCAGTTTTTAAAGCTCATTTTATTTAGTAGTGCTGGTTATATATGGCTGTGCTCTAAAAATGCCTTTTTGCTATTAGTACAAAACTAAGATTTGTATAAAATATTCTGCTTCTAGAAGTGCCTGACTTGAGTGCAATGCATGTATCTTAATGTGCTGCAATTGGTAGTACTTAGGCTTTTCCAGACTGTGCATATCACATAATGTCTCTTTTTCTTTAAATTTGCAGCAACACTTCATGGATAGCAGAATACCATGCTTAGTGGTAGCTGCAAAGTCTGACTTGCATGAAGTTAGACAGGAATATAGTATTTCTCCTGCTGAATTCTGCAAAAAACACAAAATGCCTCCACCTCAAGCCTTTACTTGTAATACTGTTGATATGCCGAGTAAGGATATCTTTGTTAAACTGACAACTATGGCAATGTATCCGTAAGTACTCAGACCATTGTGTTTTTCATACTGCATGGATCACTCACAGTAGCTGCATGCCATTGTTAACCACGAGGATGGAATTGCCTCACTGAGGTTTAGCAACAGAGAGAGACAGAAGTGACTTGTGTTTACCTTCCAATCATTTCAAATGGAGAAAGTTGGTATAAATCCAACAGATGAAACACTGTCAGCTATTGAGTAAGCCATTTTTTAAAGACTACACTAATTGATCCAGTGCATGTTACTTCTTAGGTAGATCTGTTAATATGTGGAGTTCTGTTACGTCCTTGTTCTGAAGGTGTCACTTCGTATCTCACTATTCAGTGTTTTTAAGATAATTGTATAGAAGTTGTACTGTCATTTTTGCAAATACTTCAACTTCATGGTTGATTATGAGTAGTGACACTCTCTAAATGATAACAGTTTCCCCCAGTGCAGTGCTTGAAGCTTTTTGTTTTGAGGGTGCTTATTGTTCTTGCTTTATGAACTTGAGATATCTTAGGTATTTCTTTTTTAATAAAACTTCTGTATAAGTACCTTTTGGGCTTCAGGTACAACATTTTCAAGCTCATGTTCTTTCTTATTGCACATCTCACTGTTGCTAAGCTTAGTTTGCATCTTTTTTTTTTTTTGGTGGGTGGAACTTTTAATACAGTGATGAGCTAAATAAATATTACAGCAGATGGAGTCTAGTATGACAGCTGACATTTGCTTTAAAGTAAATAGAACTGATGTCACTTTCACATAAAATCCAGGATTTTTTTTGAGAGATATTTGAAACCAAATTTAATTAGATTTATAAAGTTTTCGTTTAGTTTCTGTTCTCTTATTTTGTTATGCTGGAGTACTGGAAACCACAAAAAGCATAGCACCAACCAAGTGTCTTGTCTTACCAACATTCTGCTTCTCCCTTAGTTCTGAAGCATGTGTGTTTCTTAGGGTGGGAAAAGTAGAGGTGACTGTCACTCTGTAAAGTGTGCATTCAAAGTGATAGAAAATGTGGCTTACTTTCCTTTGAAAAGGGGTGCTATCTATTGCTGTGCAGAGGTACTCAGCCTTTAGATGTTTTCCTTACAATCGTAAATAAATTCAGCAAATGTTTTCATTCATGTTTGTGCTTTGCTACTAAGAGCTATGTGGTGGTAATGGTAAAATGTACAAGATGTAGAACATCTAACCCTAAGATTCTGCACAGCTGTAGTGTTACCCTTGCTTCCCCAGTGTATTTTTTTCTCCTCTCCTTACTCATTCCAATGTACCTTTTTATTCCTAAGTCTCTCTTGGTTGTGGCACAGTCCTAATGTGCACCTGATGATATGAGCAAGATTTCAACTCCTGTCCTTCTGTGTGTTTTCGCAGCCATGCCCGGTTACGCTGTATGTGCGCCTGCAACAGGTGTACATTTTGCATCTGTCAGAACTTCCTCAACTCAGACTTGCTGCAATCTGTAAAGAACAAACTCTTCACTGCAGTTCTTAACAGGTCCTTAACTTTATTTACTAGGTACCAGGTGTGCTCTTAAAATAAAAGGTTTTTCTTTTTTCTTTTTTTTTTTAATGAAAAAGCAGTTGGTAACCTTCTATACTGCAGATTTCTCACTCCATATCCACTAAATAGGCAGATACTTATTTTAGTAACTGTCATAAAATTGTAAAGCTTTAATCTATTTAACTTAAAGGTGATTTTAGTTCTTTTGAACTCATCCAGTGCTTTCTATGACACATTACCAAGTTGCTGGTCAATTCAAGTACTCAGAGGAGGAATTAGAACTGTGCTTTTCATGGTGCTAGTAATGGACAGCAAGTAATGTGTGTAAGTCTATGTAATGTGTCTCAAATGAGACTTCGTAGGTTTGTTTAGTATTCATTTAGAGTTAGTGCCTCTTATCAATTATAAAATTACTTTCATTTAAATAGTAGTGTAGGAAAAGGCACAGCTTGACTATAGCAATGCTGTATAACATATGATGCATTTGTAATTGCTAGTTTGCTATTTTGGGAACTGATAGAATTTCTATGTGTATGTTATGCCTGGTTTACTTAGAATGGGTAAGTTGTGTAAAAACCTGGAGCTTTTAACATCCAATTCCTCTGAATGAAATGCAATATGTAAGAAATGGCAAACAGTTAACCATTTCCATTTGCAGATATTTTGGAAAAAGCAATGGGTAAAGAGAACTGGTTTTCAGCATTGAAAACAGTGCTATATCTTGTCTTGCCTGCACACTTATAAAACACCTTGCTTTTGACACGTGATTTACTAACAGCTCAGCACTTGTCACCTTGACCCAGCACATGGGAGTTCAAACCAAACAATTTCTGTGGTGCAGTGGTTCTGTCTTCTGCAGTCCCAGGCTGTGAAAAATGTGTTTATGTGAAGGCTTTGCTTAAAATATCCTGATGGATTCTCAGAATACCTGGTCGATGGATATTACTTCTCATTACTGGTTTCAGATGTACATGCTCCAAATAAAAGTGGGTGTTTCCTTTTAAATGCAGTTTATATGTGTGTAGGAGGCCTAACAGTGTACCCATTTACAGTACTGAGTACCTTTGTGAAACTGCTTTAATCCAAGATGTACATTATTACCACAGAGTGAGAATTTAAAGAGGGGAAATGTCATTCATCAGATTCTCCTAAGCTAATGAGAAGTGAAACTTACTGCATCTCTACAGCTGTCATCTCTTAGACAAAAATCCCTTGCAAAATAACTCTTTGCAAATTAACAGTCTAAAACTTCATTCAGCAATCAGTGCTAGGAAATCCTGAGTCCTCATTGTGGAGGCTGAAGCTACCTCTGTATATCATCCTTGTTTTCTGAATGGTTATGGATTGCTACATTAACTCTTGTGGCATGTTTCTCTCCCGTGTGGGCCTGTGGTTGTTTGTGGTGTTTTGTTTTTTGAGTTCTGCATTAGACATTGTACTTTGTTCCTCTGAGATGCTGTCAAGGCTGGGAGGCATTGCAACTTTTGTTTGAGAAGCCTAGGGGTGCTGTTTCCTCACTTTGTCACTAGATAGTATGGATTAAATATATGGATCTACTACTGCCTAGAAGCCTGTAATTCAAGGTGAAGAGAATTCCTTCTGCACTGACCCTACGGAAAGGATTATTTCCCAGGGTCTTTGTCTGCAGTCATTGTGCTGGTTGCTGAGGTTTTGTTTTCCACCAGGCTGATGTCTTTTCAACTTGCTTCCTAGTTACCTTGTCAGGAGTTCTCCCTTATGGAGCACATAGTGAACACTAAATAACCCAACACAATGTGAACAGCTGTATACATAGGAAAGAATGCAAGAACTGAGATAGGTGTGAACAACGGGGAATGACCTCGAGCTGTAAACTTAGGAGGGTAAAGGTTCTTTAGAAATGTTAGCTTTTTAGAGGCATTTTCATGGGGTTTTTTTGTTTATTTTTTTTCATTAGAGAAAGCCTTTGAATCAAGCAGGATTATCTGATGTAGCTAATTTATGACTTTTCAAATTTTGCTCTTACAGATGTCTACCATTAGGTCAAGAAACTGAAAAGTTAGGTGAAAAACGGGTGAAGGAGGCTCCTCAAGTTATTCTGACCTTCCCCTGTTCTGAGGCTCTAGGCAGTAGAAGTAGGTAACATGAAATCTTTACAATTAGACTCCTTCCTCTATTGTTTGTTGCTAAGTAGTACTTAAACACACTTACCAAGGCAAAAATATAATAGTACATGAGAGCATTCCCAATTAAAGGAATAATGCATGCAGCTGAAAAAGGTATTCACGCCCACCTTTAGTTTCTCTGCAATGGACAAACTTCCAAGATTTTCCTGAGGTGTTATAGGCAAGTTCAGCAGATGTGGAAGTTCAGTTTAGAGATGCTTGCCCTGCTGAAACAGGATTGTTGGTTTGAACTACCCAGGATCACACTTCATTGGTTCTTTGAGGAAGAAAGCACTGCATTCAAAGAGCTGTACGTGTGTGCATGAGACTTGTTACTGCTGTAGCATTTTTTTATTTTCAGTTTGGTCTTTAGGTGTTCGTTTGTATTTGGCTGGCTGGCACTTCATCTCTTCTTACCACCTTGTTTTACCTCTTTTTAAAAGCAAGGCTTCTGTGTATATCATTCTGACCCCTTTAATTATCAGCACTCTTTTTTTTGTCCTTTTTTTTTTTTT